>CAUYTI010052533.1:0-43348 GCA_963575145.1 Galago senegalensis | reverse complement strand
ACAGGCGCCCGCCACAACGCCCGGCTATTTTTTGGTTGCAGCCGTCATTGTTGTTTGGCGGGTCTGGGCTGGGGATTCGAACCCGCCACCTTAGGTGTATGTGGCTGGCGCCTTAGCCGGTTGAGCTATAGGCGCCAAGCCGCTTTTCTCCTCTTATGACACTTTGCTTAGTAGTATGTCCCCCAACTCCATCTAGGTAAATACAATAGATGTGAAGTCTTCATCCTTCTTTATGGCTGAGTGGGATTCCATAGTACACATATACCATAGTACACTTATTTATCCATTTTTGAGCTGATGGGTACTTGGGTTATTTCCATGGTTTCCAGACCAATATCATTAATTCTAACTGGAATCAGGTGATATGCCAAGGTGGTTTGATTTGCATTTCTCTGGTGATTAGGGACAATGAGCATTTTTTCATGTGTTTATTGGCCATTGGTTTGTCTTCTTGGGAAAAGGTTCTGTTCATGTCTCTTGCTCAATGATAAATGGGGTTGTTTCTCTTTTTTTATTGATTAGTTTGGATTCTCTGTAGATTCCAGTTATTAGACCTTTGTCAGATTCATAGTATGTAAACATCTTCTTCCATTCTGAAGGTTGTCTGTTTGCTTTAGTTGTGCCTTTACCTGCCTTCAGCTTGATCATATCACATTTACTTATTTTTGGTGTTCCTACAATTGCCAATGGGGTCTTCATCAAATATTTTCCTAGGTCAAGAGTTTTTCATCAAGAGTTTTTCCCACACTTTTTTTTAGAGTTTTATTATTTTATGTCTTAGACTTAAATCTTTTATCCTGTGTGAGTCAATTTTTCTCAGCATGAGAGGTGTGGTCCAGTTTCAGTCTTTTACATGTGGTTAACCAGTTCTCCCAGCACCATTTACAAAAGAACCATTTTAAGATTAGTGAAACCAAAAGTTGGTTTTTGAAAGATTAATGAAATCAATAAACCATTGGCCAGATTAACTAAAAACAGAAAAGCAAGATCTCTAATAATCTCAATCAGAAATGAAAAAGGAAAAATAACAAAAAATACCACAGAGATACAAAAGATCATTACTGATTACTATAAAAAAACTCTATGTCCAGAAATTTTAAAATGTAGAGGAAATGGACTAATACCTGGAATCACACCACCTCCTAAACTCAGTGAGAAAGTATTAGAACTCTTAAACAGACCAATATCAACCACCAAAATCGCAATGACAATAAAAAACCTTCCAACAAAAATATAATCATGGACCAGATGGTTTCACACCAAAATTTACTAAACCTTCAAAGAAGAGTTCATACCTATATTGCAGAACTTATTCCAAAATACTGAGAAGGAAGGGACCCTCCCAACTCCTTCTATGAAACAAATATCACCTTGATGCCAAAACCCAGAAAGGATAAAAAAAAAAAAAAACCCTACAGACCAATATTATTAATGTACATCAATGCAAAAATGCTCAACAAAATCCCAGCAAACAGCACACCTCCACATTAAAAAAATTGTATATCACAATCAGGTGGACTTTATCCCAGGGATGCAAGGTTGGTTCAACATAGGTAAATCCATAAGTGTAATTCACTATACATAGAAGCAAAAACAAAGACTATGTAAGTCTCTCAATAGATGCAGAGCATTTGACAAAATTCAGCATTCTTTCTGACAAGAACACTTAAGAAATAGGCATAGATGGGACATTTCTTAAACTAATAGAAGCCATCCATGACAAATCCATGGCCAATATCATATTGAATGGAGTAAAACTGAAAGAATTTCCACTTAGAACTGGAATAAGACAAGGATGTCCATTATCACCACTACTATTCAATATAGTATGGGAAGTTCTAGCTCATGTAATTAGGCCAAAGAAGGAAATCAAAGTATTCAAATGAGGACACAGGAAGTCAAAGTCTTGCTCTTTGCTGATAATATGATCTTAGGAAAATCCAGGGACTCAACCAGAAGGCTCCTGGAAGTGATCAGGAAATACAGTAACATCTCAGGATATAAAATCAGTGTCCACAAATCAGTAACCTTCACATACGCCAATAACACTCAAGCTGAAAATCAAATCAAGGACACAGTACCCTTCACAGTAGCCTCAAAGAAAGTGAAATTCCTGGGAATATATCTAACAAAGAACATGATGGATCTCTACAGAGAGAACTAAGAAACGCTGAGAAAAGCAATTGCAGAAGACAGTAACAAATGGAAGGACATACCATGCTCGTGGTTGGGAAGAATCAACATTGTTAAAATGTCCATACTACCAAAAGTGATCTATAGATTTAATGCAATCCCTATTAAGGCATCAATGTCATACTTTGAGAACTTGAAAAAACAGTTCTTCATTTCATATGGAACCAGAAAAAAACCCAAACAGCCAACTCAATTCCAAGAAATAAAAACAAATCTGGAGGCAACATGTTACATGAGTTCAGATTATACTACAAATCTATAGTCATCAAAACAGCATGGTACTGGCACAAAAACAGAGACATAAATATTTGGAACAGAATAAAGAATCTAGAAACAAAACCAGCCACATATCACCATCTGATCTTCAATAAAACAAAAGTATGCACTGGGGAAAGAATCTCAATTACTTTTCAATATCTCCACTACAGACCACATTTTCCCCATGTGGAGTGCTTATAGCTGTCCTATAGAAATGCATATTTTCCTTATTTGTCTTTCTTGATATATGAATGCCAGACACTGAGAAATGACATGCAAGTACTTAAAATATTATGGAAACCCAGATCATCTAGAATGATAAAAATCCAGGACTATGAAAATGAAGTTCTAGACTTTTTAAGTCAAGTTCAAGGGTAAATGAAAACTGTGGGAAAATATTGGCAGCATTTATAACAAATGCTCAATGTGCTTAACATATAATAAATATTCCAGGCAGTGAGAAGAATATTGACCTATTTACAGAGACATCATCAAAGACATAAACAGATAATTCGCAAAAGAAGAAACAAAAATAACAATACATATATAAATTTAACTTTACCATTGGTTAAGGGGAAAATTCAAGAGAAGGTATTATCCATTTATAACGATGATTCTCAAACCTGGCTGTCTTTTGCAATCCCTTGAGGCGTTCTTAAAAAACACAAATGTTCGAGCTTTATCTCTCAAAGCTTCTGACTTAGGAGATCAGAATTAGAAGCAAGAACCTGTTTGACAATTTCAAAAATACAGACTCATAAATAAGGTACTTTTTGCCCTTATCCTTAAGTGGTTTCAATGCCTGCTGCTATTCACATTATCCTATGAGTTCCAAATTTTGGAGTTTCTATAATAATTGTGATGCAAGTGGTATACTTTATTTGTTGAGTTATCTGTAGCATTTTCTATCTGTTCCTTTCACACATAAATAGCATCCCTGGTTTAGACACATAAGCTTTCCTTTTTAAAACTTTGTAGGCACTTCTCTATCTCATTTAGGTTTGCTTTGTGTGTTTTCCCCTCCCTCCCTTCCTTTCTCTGTTCCTCCCTCCCTTCCTTCTATTCTTTGTTCATCATTAAACACAGAAAATATTCTCCAGGGCTAGTTTCTCATCACCTCTGAGAGTTAAGTCCTTAGATCTTCTTGGACTTTCTTGCTGTCCACTTGAAGGCTGGCAGCTCCTGCGTCTCAGTCCTGTTTGCTGTGCAGTGTCCTTGCTGCACTGGCCATTGCACAGCCTTCTACTAGGCTGGGTGTGTTCAGTTGAACCTTGATCTGCTGCTTGCCTTTTTGACGTGACATGGAGAATCAGTCACAGTTTGAAATAACAGCCAGCACTCATAAACCTCTTTCTGTCTTCGCTCCTGTCTAGGCTTTCTTTCCTTAGATAACTAACAGCTCTTCCTTCCTGGGGTTGCCAGCTTTGAGTTACTGCGACTAAATGTATGTAAAGAAAACAGCTACAGGGGCAGGGAAGAGCAGATGCTGGGCTTGGAAGTCTATGTTTTATTGAGTTGCACACCCCTATCTCCCAGGGAGGGCAGGTGTGATACAGCCTTGGTAGCCAGTACCTGGAATGCTTGGTTTGCCATGTGTAGTCCTGTGACACACCTCTTAATCCATTTCCATCAGTGACTCAGTTAATGTGAATTCCCTAACTATGGCAAATGTAGTGGATAATGCCATCACCGGTTTCTATCTTTTAATGTATTTTCTGAAGTCCTTTACTAGGAAATTGGAAGAAGACATACTGGGCACATCCAGTTTACTACTATGACAACTCAGAAGTAGAGAGTCACAAGTACATTTTCCAAAATCTCCCTCTCAGGATATTACAAGTATCAGAGTTTCAAAGTCTGTAATGAATAAAGACAGAAAATGGGCTAATTGAAGGTGGTACAAGGGAATTAAAAACCCTAATTTTACAAAAACGTAGGCACTTTATTTTATTGTACCCCCTGAAGGTAAGCAGAATGTAATTGGGGAATAACTTCCGTTAACAAATGGTGATAGCGGAGACATTTTAAATTGGGTTAGGAATTTGGAAATATGTTACAAAATATAAGATCCTTAGCATACTTACAGAACTATAGGACCCAAGGTTTGATTATTTGTAGCTAGGTTATTTGCATGTATGCATTATTTGTATATAAATTACTACAGACTGGTGCTGGGAGATGAATGTGGTAGGGCCCAGAGGAGGTCTGGATTCTGAAAGTTACCAGTAAGGGAAAAACTGCCATACTGTGCCCCACCACCCAGTGTAGTTCTGGTCACTAGGCCTCGCTAAAACATCATTACCCTAGAGAAGGTTGAAGGAGCACATTTGAACTGATGGAGGGAATGAATGGGCAGCCAGGGTTCCTGCTTACCGATTAAGTAGATCTGGTGAAAGGAGAGATATCAAACACTGCATAGTGATTTCAGGGTGGCCAATACAAGTTCATTCTCATCCTCTCTGTCCATATACACCACACACAGGCAGAAATGTTTGTAAAAACCACAGATTATGCTCTATGCCTAGGCTTAGGATCTTAAGGAGAAACACAATTGTGGAAGGCAGACCCAAACAGTACAAGGTGACTTGGGGAAGGACAGCCTGGGAGCCAGGGCAGAATCCTGAGCTGTCTGGATGTCTGGACAAGTTTGGTTGCAGCACTTCTGATGCACTTTCTGCAGCACTTTACGACTGCACAGCACATGATAAGTGTTCTCTTCACCTTGACCTTCTTAGGCTTCCCAACGTGTACATGAAATTGGCCGTGGAAGTCCTGCACTCCCTTGCTGTGCTGCTCCAGTAAGGTGCTGATTCTCAGCACTGACTTCAGTAAAAAAAGATGGGAGAAATTAGATAAGGAAGTACAACAGAAAATAGGCTGCACACAGAAATAAAGAATGCACCCCTTTTTTGAATCACCTTAAAGGAACCTTTAAGGGATCTTGTGGCAACAATTCAATAACTGATGGTTCTGTCTTAAAATACAAGAACTGATGTCATCACCCAGCAATTTGCAAGACCTAAAATGGGTCCTTAGGAGCACAGTGTGCAGTACGGTGTGGTGGCCATCTCAGGAGCAATCTTTACTTTTTATTTTGCCTTTAATTTTACCAGAGAAAAATATATAACTACCATTTATCAAAGGGCAGATAAAGTAGAAAGCATGTGATAGTATTTCTTTTAATTTTCAAAACAGCAGTTTTGAAACATTGGGAATATCCTTATTTTACAGATATGTGAGGCTTACTGAAGTTAAGTATTGCCAAAAGTTGTCAACAGATGGGGTCAAGATTTGAACCCAGAGGTCACTTAACGCTGAAATCCAAGTTCTGGACCACTTTGCCATACTACTGCTAGCTGAATTACAAGGTGAACATCAATGTTAGCTCAGATGACAAATGGAGCTGTCTACGAGTATACAGAGGACTGTAGCCTTGCAGAAGGAGAAAATGTAACTCTGTGTTTCCAGAGGTGACACTAGCAGGTAAACAATTGAAGGTGGCAATGTCAAGTTCAGAATGTGGGGTCTTTGATGTTGCCAGACCGTCTATTGTGGGACAGAGGGTCTGTAAGTGAGCTTATCATACTACTGTGTCATCCTGACAACTTCCAGCAAACCAACCACGTACGGACTCCTACTTTCCTCAGCTTCTCTTCTTCATCCACTCCTGGGGCTCTGAGTACAGCTCAGCTCTTGGGCTCAGCTCTTTTTGTTCTCTCCTCCTGCTGGGAAACTAGTCCCTTGATTTACTCTCAATTCTGTGTATTCCTGCTCTCTGATGGACCCCTCCATGACCTCTTTTGCTTTTGCTCCTATTTGACGTTAGCTAAGACCTGGCTTTCTGCTTTTTACTCCCTCACCCATGCTGACAGCTGGAAAGGAGGCCATTCTGTGGCGTAGGAAGAAGACTGTCCCAGGTAGCCGACTGGGTGCAGCAGGAAGACTTTCCTAGTAGTCAAGCCTATCAAATGATGGGATGTCCTGCCTGGGAAGGTAGTAACAAGATCTGCCCTGAGGTGGAACACTGCTGGTCTTATGTCAGAGAGCTATGGGAAACCATGAGTTAGTTCTGAAAGCCACAGTTCAGAAGTGACATTTGTGTACATATGTCATTGGAAAAAGCAAGTCACATGGCCACTCCTGAGTTGAAGAGAGTAGAGATGTGTAGTCTGCCAGCAAGGAGGGCCACAAGTCCTATGCCAGTCCTTTGGTGTCAAAGGGACAGGGAAGGATACGAGGCGATGAATCTCTGTGACAGTGACATGATCTACCAAAATGTCCAGCCCCGAACAGAGGTTATAAGAGTACCAGTCGGGTCGTTTCTGCTACAAAATTTGAAAGTTTCCTTCTAGCCTTGAGATTCTGTGATGTGTAAGGGCCTCCTAATATTTTGTAGGAAAGGATTACTTTCTAAAATACTGAGGCAGTGGGATGAGGGCATGGAGTGACCAGTGACAGTGAAGATTCTGGGGCAGGTGACAGTAATTTCCCACTATGCCCTTTCCTGCAGACATTATTGCCCAACAGAAAGATAGTGTGAACCACATGTGCAATTTTAAATCATCTCACAGTCCCATTTACAAAGGTTAAGAAAGCCACCGGTAATATTCATTTTAATCACTTATTTAACCCCACATATTTAAAATATTACCATTTCAACATAAAGCCAATGTGAAATAAAAATTATAATGAAATAGTCTATATTCTTTGTTTCATACTCAATCGTTGCAATCTGTGCATAATTTTGCACTTAGAACTCAATCTAGAGGAGCCATATTTTATATACTCAATAGGCACATGATGTGGCCAGCGCCTACAGTATTGCACAGCATACATTGGAAAGTGGAAGTGGAAGATAGTAAGGCTGAGGCATCAGGCAGAGACTGGGCTTGGGGTCTCTGGGTAGGGTGGGGATGGCTCCTTAGCTACTGCTCGTGAGCAGAGAAGGGGAGAAGCAGCTAGAGGTTTCAGAAGCACCACCACAGAAGCACAGATGTGGTGCAGCGGTTAAGATTGGCCATCAGGTTTAGATAGACCATTGGAAATCCACTTGATTTGAAACCAGCTATGCCACCCAGTAGCTCTGTGATCTTGGGTAAGTTACTTAACTTTTTTAAGTCTTTGTTTTCTTATTGTAAAACAAACAAAAAAAGAAGCAAATTTTACTTCCCTTGGATGATGGACATGAAGATTGTTGATAGCGTACATGTGTTGCCTGACTCATAACAGATACTTAATAAATAGTTATCAATGATAAAATTTGTATTATTATTTTGTGAAGGAGGAGGAGGGCAGAAGGACAAAGATTGTTGTCACAGGGAGGGGAGAATGTTCATGGCAGCCACTGAGCAGGGTCAGAGTTTATCGATGGAAAGTAGATACCAATTTCTCAGGCAGAGAACTCCAGTCTGCACGGTATTTCTCTACTGTTCACCCCATGGTCCTTCTAAATCATTGTCTGATTCTAAAATCTTTCCATTCAACTTCCTCCATTTAACACACTCTCTGCTTCAGTACATAGTACTTTTAGTGGGAAAGGCTTTGAATTTCACATTCGAAAGGGTCTGGAGAAAGTGTTTAGGTCATCAATGAAAACTAGGTCTTGCATTCTGGAGAAAATTTGACTCACAATGGCATCACCAGATCTGACTACTGTTTCTGGCAGCCTAATGGACATTTATCATAGAGTGTCATCTTGAGAAAAGCAAGCCATTTGTTTCTGGCCAAATTCGGCCCGCTGGGCAACCACAGAAATTGAGATCCTTTCCTAATGTTGCATTTACAGCATCATCTTCAAGGGTCCAGGATAGAGTTTCAGAGAACATGTCCCAAGACAAGAGAGCACATCCCTAAATTTATGGACCTCATCAGTAGGATTGGAAGAGAAAGGAGGCTGGGGGTTAAAATGCAACTGAAAGCCAGCCCTTCAGCTTTGGCTCTGTCTTAAGAAATTCTTCCCCTAAGTCTTCCCATGAGCTAGCCAGACCTCAAGTCCTTTGTATGTGAGTGCCTTGGGAGCAAGCACACACTGACTTCAAAACTGTTATCAGCACCTTTCCTGGGATCAAAATACAAGCAATATGGATTATACTTCCTGGATGCCAAGTTTGAGAAGGCTCACAATACACTAATTTTCCAGGACAATGAGTGTCTCAAAGTTAATCCTTGATCTTGCAGCAACACAAAGAATTACGTCCTCTGGCCCAGCCAAGAAGCCCTGTTTTCTTAGCAACTGGCACCATTAGCCTCAGAAGGGGATAAGCAACCATTGGAATTTTCAAATGGCGAATTTCCCAGAAATGCATTCTTCTTTTCTGAGAGCAGCACAGATTGGCTGGCTTACATGAGGTACCTGGGGTGATGTCCTGGTAGCCAGCGTATAGCAAAAATATTTCCTGGCTGTTTCATAATAAGGATCATTTATAATTTTAATTTGCTGTGTCCTTTTAGCCATTTTTCCATTGGGGGAAAAACACGTTTTTCTAGCAGTCAGTAACTAAACATCATTGTAACTCTCTTAGAATCAAATACGGATGTACACAATCGAGATAGATCACAAAAATAGAGTTTCTCACTCTATTTGATCTTGCTATTTTACATGACTAAGAAAACAAATGAATCTTTTATGAACTTCACTTTCATCATGAATAATATTGGGTATGACATTTAAACATACTCTTAATTATTTACCACATTTTTTTTTCCCTCTTAATTTCTGGGCTCTTAAAAATAAATCGAGGTTTTTGTGGTTGGAGGGGTTGATTTTGCATGAACATACCTTTCAGCTTTTCTATGCAATCTATTTATTTCAAGGCCATTTCCATATAGGATCTAAATTCTCCATTTCCTTTGCGCTGCAGTTTAATGAAACCCCAGCACTTTTCCTGCTCCAAAAATGCCAAATGTAGTTAAGAATGCCTTGATAATATGCTATTGCTAAAAACTATTTATATTCATAGATTCCTGACAGTTTACTACTTTTTGACATGGTATCTCTCATTGTAGAGCCTTGGCCAATATATGTGTGTGTATATATATATCACACATATATTTATATTACATAATTAACACTTACAAATCTTCTACTTCACTTTGGTCTCCCATTGCTACCAAACATGTCTGTACTCTGCAAAACACAAATATGTAGAGTACTTACTATCAGGAGACGATTCCAGATATGTGTCTATAAACCATCTTTAAGTGGCTATGAATATTTTAGAAGCTAAGAATAATGTATAGGAAAGCAGGCTGCTCGGAATTTCAACCCATGTCAGTCTCACATTTGGTTGCCTCTTTATGAAATAACTCATTACCATCAGGTATGAAATTAAAAGCCAGACAGAACTAGTTGCTTCTGTGAAGTCGATGTGTACATGTGTATGGGTGTGTGTCTTTGTGTATTTTAAGTGAAGGAAAGCTGACAAGAGGGGCTAGAGACATTGTTTTTCTTTTTTTTGCAGTGTTTGACCGGGGCTGGGTTTGAACCCACCACCTCCAGCATATGGGTCCAGCGCCCTACTCCTTTGAACCACAGGCGCCACCCAGGCTACAGACATTTTAAGGGAAGAGATCATCACATTCCATTTGGTGGAGGAACATGCAGTGTCTTTCATAAGCAAATACACAGGAACTTTTATTCTTCATTACAATGTGGGCCAGAGAAGGTGAGTATGACTGCCAGGGTGTGAAAGATGTGTTGGCCTTGGTGATCCGTAAGGAGGATGTGGGGTAGGAGGGATGGGTAGGGGATGGGCAATCCCCAAGCCTCCTGAGTCACTGTATAACTTTGTCACTGGGTGGTGTATTTGCAGTATCTTTCCCAGCTGGACAGATAACAAGAAGGCGTTTCTTCGGATAAGCATAGTTAAACACTGTTTGGGTATTATTTGGGGAAGGCAGGACCATGACAGTTGTGCCCGCATTTCACCACAAGCTCACCCTGCTTTCCCCAGCCTGTGTTTAAGCTGAGAGCGGAGTTCCTTATGGGGATGGTCATTGTTCAACATCTTTGGCCTCATTTTAAAAGATAACACACCATAATGCTGTGCTTCTTCTTGCAACAGCCAGTATGTGAGCAGCCTAAAAAGAGAGAATGAATTAAAATGCTGTTAATTACGCTTGAGGCTATGACATTCCTTCCCAAGTAATTACGAGAGGCGAAGTGTCCCCAGTGTTTCTGGTTCCTGATAGTTTACATGGGAAGTGGGAAGAGCGTACTGCACTCATCTCTCAAGTTCTTGGTCTTCCAGGCCTCTGATAAAGCCAGCAGGCTCTGCCTAGTATTTGGAAAGCTGCCTGCATGCCTTTACCGCCACCATCTTGCTGTCAAGAGGGAGTTAAGTCAGAGGGTGTCTTTCGTGATAGGAATAATCCTCTCTTTTTCTTAACCTCTTTTGCTTATTAGAATAGAGGAATTTAGAGCTTGCTGGGGAATCATCTATTTTGCAGAGCCAGCCACGGAGGCATGAGGTCACACAAAGAGTGACACATAAGAATTCTCTTCTTTACCACTTTAATCATTGTTTCAAATGTTTAGTCATTTGGGGTCCATTTATAGTTATTTATCTTTATAGCGTACGTGAGATGTTCCGATACAGGCATCCGATGTACAAATGTGAATTAATAAATCAGAATAATTGGGGTGTCCATCACCTCAGGCGTTGACTAGGTACAAAACTATAACTGGTTAGACACAATGAACAATATCTGATAACACAACAAGGTGACACCTAATCAAAAAGATGTCAGAATAGAATTTAAAATACATCTAAATATATCTAACTAAAAGAGTGGAACTAGAATGCTCCCAACACAAGAGAACTTTGGCTTCTGGTTCCCATCATATACGAGGTCTTCACACATCTACTGAGTCAAAACAAGAAGAGAAGGGAAGGTCGGGGACCCAGTGGTTAGTGCGGAGCCCGGGGAGCTAAAATAGCTGTATTTGTTCTTTAATAAATCCGTCACCTTGAGAGGCTCCCTTGACCTCTCGCCCCAGTCACCAGAGGGAAAGAAATGCCAGGCACAGCTGAAATAGGAAATGTGACACGTCTGGTACATTGTCTTTGGCAAATGGATTACAGGAAACATTGATGCTTTCTGATGTCGTTTCAGCCGCGTTTGGGGACAGTCTGGAGTTGAGGGGTGGACCTTGGCAGATTACACGTGTATCAGAGTTCAGAGGTTTATTTGTTCTTGCAGAGATTCCAAATACTCTTGAATGTGGCACAGAAAATGAATTAAGAGAGAACAGGGCAGCTACAGGTACTTACAGACGTGAGGAGACTCAATAAAGCTTCTGCTGGAATGAAAGGACCTTAAACTCCATTAGCAGTATCCTTGGGACACACGGACACACACATATGCACACACATACACACACGGACACCCTGAAATGGCTGTCACTGGAGCAATCCTCTGCAAAGATCTTCCACCTAATTGAAATTAATGATGCCTCCAGCAGCCTAAATTGAGTCCCCAGACCTCCCACCTACGCAAATTCAACAGGCGGGCCCCGGCTCCTAGCTAGGGAATTTGGTTTCCATCTGGCCTCCCATTTTGGGAGTCTCTGCTTATTCATGTTAGGGTGTCTTCCCTAAATAAATCAAATTTACCTCCAAGAATGTTTGCATGAGACTAGACAGGGCCAGCCTGTAGGAAAATTTGGAAATTCTTAGAACTGTATTTGGCAAGCCTCAAAATTTCTCCTGTAGGGACTATGTTTTCTGAACCAAAAGATGTTTTTGTTTGTTTGTATTTTTTGCAACTGCCAGGTGCAAAAGATAGTCTGGAAGATGTATTTTTTTTTTTTTTTGGTAAAGCAACACATATTTATTTAATCACAGAAACTTAAAGTTCAAAAGGTTCTTAGAGATAAGCCGTCGTTAGGACTGAAATCTTGTTTTGTTTTGTGTTTTGGTTTGTTCAACAGATCTCTTTCCTCCAGCACTTGGTTCTCAAACGGGCAGCACAGTGAAATCAGCTGGGAGATCTTAAAATTACCAAATGCTTGAGAGAATCTCATTTAATTGGTCTAGGGGAGAAAGCCTGATTCTAACATACAGCATTGTCTGAGAAGCACCGTTCTGGTAGGATCTTAGTACATCTACCCATCCACATACACGTAGGCACACACAGTAATTGCCCTATTAGCAGGAAATTTCAAAGCAACGCCCATATAACTGCCTAGATCGAATTAAAAGAAGACTTTATTTCAATGCTAAAACAGTAAACATCTAGATGGTTTTATGGAGACAGAATTCATTCAACATTTGACATTGGCTCTGACTTGCCAGGCGAGTTTTACTCATCTCCCACAGCTGGGTACCACTCAATGATCATGTTCTCCCCCCACTTCAGCTCAGGTGGGAAATATAGGTATATCTCCTCCTGGGAAAAACTGCATTTTAGGATCATCCAAGGAGGACTGAGGTTTGGGGACAACAATGACTTCCAGGGACTGTAGGTAGTCACTCTTTCCTGGTTGGCTAAGTACCAGGAGCAGAAAAATCATCTACACTTTCCTAGCCACATTTTTTCCTCCTGGACAGTTAGCCTGAGCCCTCTGCAGCAAAAATCAAGCAAACAAACAACAGCAACAACGAACTTTCCCTATTAAACAGTTAATCCACAGTCTTGAATAAGCAGACAGCAGAATTTCTGTACCATTCCTACTTATACACAGCGAGGCAACATTTTCCCCAAGGCCAGCTCTGAACATGCTAGCAGAGGGTGGCCTTGACAATCTCATCTACTATTTCCGTTGAAAGCAAGAGGAAAATGAAGCTGAGAGACAGTTACTTGGGTTTTTGGAGGTGAATGGCGAGAACAGGTTACATGTGTGATTAGAAAAGTGACCACCTGTGCTTTCTCCCAGCATACCGCCCCCAAATCTTCCCTTCCGAGGCCTCAAGTATGGTTCTTCTTGGAATCCTGAATTTTCCTTGTCTGATACTATTTGGGTTTAGTCATTGAAGGGGTCTGCCAAAAGATTAATCTGGGAGGCAGCACTTGCTGTGATTCTCAGTAGCATCAGGGGGTGGGCTGAGACCCTGCTTGGGGCTGGGGTGGGGGGGCTTGTTTGGACTACACCTCCCCTTCCCACCTGAGCTGAAATCACTGTGGCAGTGAAGGATGTTGTTGCTAACGGGAACTTATTATGCATTTCATATGCAAGGTGTAAAGATATATTTTCTGTAAAAAAAAAAAAACAAAACAAAACCGAGAACGATTGATTTAAACCAAGAGTGATTAACATTTTGGCACAAATTAGTTGATCAGATGCTAGCAAAAGCCCTAAGGACAAGGACATAGGAGAGGAGAGATGTGATGGGGAAGGAAGTGGGACAGTAAAATCTAAGACTTAGGGAGGTGACCTCAGGTGGAGCGTTGCCCTGAGGGTCTTTGGCCAACAGGGGTCACTTAGGATTTGAATCAAATGCAAAGGCTCTGAGGACAAATTAATTCAAGCCATTCCTCAACTCAATGCAAACCAGGAAAGTCTAAGTCTCCCTTGTTTGTTTCTAGTTGTGTTCCAATCAAATTGAGTGTTATTGGAAATGAAAATGGTTTTTTTTTTTTTTGCTACATTAATAGTGTAGCTAACATTCACAGAGTGCTTGCCATGTGTCGGATACCTTTCTAAGCACATCATATGGTCTGTACAAGGACCTCTGTTAGTAGGTGTTATTGTTGCCCCTAAGTGGCTGAACTAGAATTTGGAAGCTGTCAATGAGTCCTCCTGCCTTCTCTGTAAGCATTATGAAGCATATGGATGTACATCCAAAGAAGAGAGATGCTGGCTGCAGGTTCTCTCTGCAGAAGGCCACCAGGTCATTTATTTTTGAAGCCTTTACTTAACCTTGAAAGAAGGAAAGTATTTTCTTCTTCTTTTTTTTTTGGCAGTTTTTAGCCGGGGCTGGGTTTGAACCCACCACCTCTGGCATATGGGGCCAGCGCCCTACTCCTTTGAGCCACAGGAGCCACCCTCTTTTTTTTTTTTTTTTAAAGAGTCTCACTATGTTGCCCAGTCTGGTCTTGAACAACTCCTGGGCTCAAGTGATCCTCCTGCCTTAGCCTTCTAAGTAGCACTACAGGTGTGCATGCCTGGCTACAGTGAACCATGCCTGGCTCATCTTTTGTTTTTATATGGGTTATGACTCTTTTCACATAGGGTATTGAGTACCAGTGGGTAAGGCAAGAGGTAGGGGTCAGGAATTGAGGCTGAGCACAGAAGTGGTGTCCATGGGGGATGAGTGGGAGTATTACCTAGAGGAAGAAGGCAGGGGTCAAGTGTAAAGGTCGTGGAGGTCAGGACACTGAGCCATCCTCCTGACCACTTATAGTCTGTGGGGGCCAGAGGGATACCTTGTTATAGCCCAGAATGACCCCATCATATATATATATATATATATATTAAATAGATAACATCCCAGCACCCTTCACTTCAACTGATACTATAAATCATATTTGTCTTTTGAAAGAGCAAGAGGGCTTCCATTCTGGACTAGAGATAAACAGAATGTGCTTTGGTTACAGAATACCTTTCCATGTCACATAGTCACTTCTTAGAAGAAGCTCCACATTTGCCTTTATTTTAAAAGCACAGTATTTTTTTTTTTAAACAAAAACAAAAACCTAAATGCATCTGCCTATGTTGAAAGCCCCCATCTGTTTGATTTGATTTGCCTTCCTAAGAGCTTCCAGAAAGGCTCTGGCTTTTTTCTCTCTACCTACTGTTTAGCTGACCTTCTAATGTATAGGCTTAAAGTTCCTTGTACAACCAGCAGAGTGAAAGCGACGGCCCACTGGACCTGAGGCTGGACTAGGGACTCCACAGGAGCAGAGCACTGCCTGTCTCTCTTGCCACTGTAGACCTGGGACCTCCTCCAGCACCCAGCACAAAGAAGGTCCTGACCTGGGGCACTGTGGTTTTGAGAGATACAGCTACCTTCCCAAGGTTACTCAGCAAGCGTATTTATCTATTGCTGCATAATAAATTACCACTAATGGCTTAGAACATCACACATATATTATCTCACTGTGTCTACAGATCCAAAAGCTTCTCTGGGTCCTCTGCTTTGGGGTCTCTCACAATGCTTCAAGTAAGGTGCCAGTTACCACTGCATCTCCTCTGAGGGCTTGAGTGAGAGGAAATTCCTCTTCCACAGTCTCTGACTTGACTGTCAGTGGGATTTAGTCATTTGCTTGCTGTTGGCCAGAAACCACCCTCACTTCCTTGCTATACAGGCATCTCCAAAATGTGGCCCCTTGCTTCATCAAAGACAGAGTCTTCTAGCAAGATGGAAGTCACATTCTTATACAACTGACCATGGAAAGGGCTTTTTATCTCCTTCACTGGGAGTTCTGCCTCTACTGAAAGGGAGAGACCTTCTCTACCTACAGGGACATGAATACTGGGAAGAGTGACTCGCCAGGGGCCACCTTAGAGTCTGGCCACGACAATCAGATGGTGATCCTGGACCTGTGATGAGTGTTGTCTGTCCTTCCTTCCCCCTTCCCCTTGGCCACCCACCCATATGCACTTTGAACATACACGCAGTGTGACTTTTTACAAGCAGGGCCATGTAAAGGTAAGCCATGGGGAATTCGAGTCTGGAAACACGAGTGGTCCAACGTCATAAATACCACTTCAGGCTGGAATTGTCAGAAGTTCATGGAGAAGATGTGATTTAAGCTTGGTCTCCATGAGTAGGTAATAACTATCATTTCATTGCCCTTACATATGTTTTAATAACTGTTTTATGTAAAATATTTCACTTAATTTTCCTAGAAAGCCCCTCGATAGATTCTATCAGCATCTCCACTTTAAAAAAGAGGAAACGGAGGCTCACAGAGGCCATCCAGCTTTAGGCAGGGGGGAAGATCCAGACCCCCAGTTAGCCCAGAGCGCATGTAGGTAACCATGGTTCAGTATTGCTTCAAACAGGAATGGTCAGTACCGTAGACAAAGAGAGGAAAGACCTTCCTAGCAGTAGAGACGGCATTAACTTCTCTGTTAAAGAAGGCAGGCAAGCACTAGCTAGCTAGATACACAGGTGGAGAAACTGTGATTCCCTCTATCTAGAAAATTCTTTCCTTAGCATGTTGTGGGGCTAGCTCACCGGCATTTTCAGCCCTCAGCTCAGATATCATCTCCAGAGAAAGTAATCAAGGACTCTCACTCCTACTCCCATCACCACCACAAGCTCCTCTTTGTCACTACCTCTTGTCTGGCCATTACCACCCTGTCCCCCCTGTGTCTACACCATACCCAGCATGAAGCAGGTGCCTCACCAAGTGTGGGGTCATTACAGGAGAGGAGAAGGCCGGGACTGTGTTGGTGTCATTAAGGAATCTGAGTTTTATCCTACAGAGAAGGATCAAGCCTGGGGAAGAAGTCTGAGTAGGAGGGTAACATGATGAGAACAGGGTTTTGGGGAAATGACTTTGTGGGCGGCATGTTCTGGACAGTAACAGGGATGAAGAGTTTGCTTTGGCAGTTCCCGCCAATCTTTCCTGTACCCTTGACCTCTCTAGCACCCAAAGATTTTTAGCTGTCCACCTTTCTCCTATCAAGGGGAAAGCTCAGAGTCTTGATCCTTCCAGGAAATTTTACTCTTCAAAAGAAGAGTTGATGCTTAACACTGGCTGCTGGGTTCCAGACTTGTTTTTGGCTCTGGCATGCTGTGTGACCTAAGGTAAATTTCTTCATGTCTCTGAGCCTATATTCTTCTTCTGTAAAATGAGGGGCTTAAGCTAGATGCCAATTCTGTGATCTCATTATGCTTGTTTCTAATTTAAAGTCAGAGCATTTTGATATATAATCAGAATTTGTTTTTTTTTAAAAAAAGTCTTTATTCTGGGCAGCATCTGTGGCTCAAAGGAATAGGGTGCTGGCCCATATGCTGCAGGTAGTAGGTTCAAACCCAACCCCTGGCCAAAATCTGAAAAAAAAAAGTCTTTATTCTAAGGAAATTTTAGTATATCTAGTTACTACTATTTCAACATTTCCTGACCAGTGGTCAAGAAAAATTGTTAACTATGTTGCCCTGGATTGCAGGTGAGTTCGTTTATTTATCGTGATTATCTTTTCTCATTCATGTTCTGCTTCCTCCTCCACCAGGGCTCCAGAAATACGCAGCTATCCTCTTGCAAGTCTCAGGAGGGAGATGAGTGTCCATTGTTTCTATGTTTCTAACACTGCCATTTATAACAGCAAATGCTCTTGAGCCAGGGTCAGCTTTGGAATGACTGAGACAGGATGGGCCCATGAACAAAATGTCATAGAACTCCAAATGATGGGAAAGAAAGTAAAAACAACGCACAGATAATTCCAGAAATCCTCTTGCTGCCGCCCAGCCCCACATCCTGCCTCTCCTGCCCACCCTCTCTCCCCCAACTGTCCCATCCTTTCTCTGGAACCTCTCCCGCCATGTGCCTTTGCAGCCTCCAACAAATGTATATTTAGTAACTCCCAGACAGATTTCCATCTAGAACGTTCCCGCAGCATACAAATGAGGCATCTGAGTGGCGTTTCAGGGCTAGGTTGTACAACGGATCCCCACAGCTGTTTAGATTCCTGTTGTGCACAGTGCACGTGTCCCACCCCCTCTCTCTCCGCCTGCCCCGGCCCTTCCCCCTCCCCACTCCCTCAAGCACTAGCACTCCTTCCTGCTTCTGGAAGTTTGGGTGGTTTTCCCTCTAAAACTTCAGAGGAGGAGACTGCCTGGCAGCTTTTGAAACTTTCCTTGTGTTCTGTTAAATTGAAAAATTGTTTTTAGACCACGGAACAGAGTGGTGGAATGCGGTGGCGGTCTTCTCCGAGCATGTCAGGATGATCAATCTTTTTAAAGACCAGCAGGCGTGAAGTGTGACAGTGCTCAAGTGCTGGGATCCGATGCGTCTGACTTGTTAAGAAGTCTCTGTGTAGAGGGATAATTGATCACATCTTAGCTGTGGAACCAGTAGGATTCATTGTTTAACCCCACCTGCCTGTCCGCATTTGATCACGTGTACGTCCAGAGTCTGATAGAATCATCTGGCATGCTTTCTTTTCTTCTTGTTTTCCTAAAACATTGTCTTTCCCTGACCCCAAGTCAATCGCCCCTCTCCTCCCAAATCCATAAGGTACGAAAGTTCCATCTTTGTATTTAAAACACAAACACAGAAAGCATATTTAAATTTCCTTGTCTAATATTATTTCAGAACAAGACAGAATTCATTAAATAGAAATTAATCAAGTTTTCTGCATAACTCCAAGTCATTTAACAAAGACTGGGTTGGGGGTGGGGGGCTATCCTAAGTTTTCCTGACAGGATAGGTGCTGCTTTGCCTAGGAATTGGTGATGGGAAGGGACTCTGTCCATCCTCTGTCACCTGAGCTTTGTATCTTGCCATCGGTGCACTAGAGAGGTGGTATTAGGGCACAGTCTGTGGCCACAGAGGTTGGTCCCCACTTTGTTTCATGAAAAAATGAAAAATTAACTCAATCCATCTGAGTCACCATCAACTCACATGTAAAACAGACACGGTGGTGCTCAGATGTAGGAAGCAAATGAAACGCTTCACTTGTGGTGCTTAGCTCAGGGTGGCTTCATTCGAAATGCTCGATAAATATTATGGGGCAACTACTGGTGAGGAAGGAATAACCAGAAACAGTGGTCTCCCCCAGATGCCCAGGTCATCAGCTATGAGTGTGAGAAGACAATGTGATTTATTTTGATATTTATCTCTTATCTACAAAGGAAAGAAATGAGCTTTATTAATTATGGATTGACTCATAGCCTTCTCCCCCAGTCTGTGCATCAGACTGTCCATGTGGCCTGGGAGACAAGTCAGTTATCTGGGGGACACACAGTGGGCTCTTCACAACAAAGACACCTGGACACTGGGGCTAGTTTTCATGTCAGTGCGTTGAGATAAGGTATTGTGTCTAGGTAGGTTAGGTAGGTTTAACCAAACTAACCTTCACAAAACAGACAAATGTCTAACAAAGAAGCCTGCTCTAACTGAAAAAATGTATTGCGGACACTGTCAAAAATTGTGGAGGGTCTGAGATTTTTACACTGCTTGTAAGCTAACAAGCTAGCCTGCCACACTTTGTGGAGACTGGCAGAGGACACAAGGCTCCTGGGTCAGAGCCAGAGGACTTTGTTACTCGTGGCACAACAAGCAGCGTGAACCTCCTATTTGTCCTGGCTACGTGGATAGCCTGATGGCTGCTGCAAGGGCAGCGTGTTTGTGTCACACCAGAAAAAGTCCTTAGTGAAGGAACCCAGAGCTTTCATAATGGGATCGTTAGAAAACCTGCCCACCCTTTGTCCCAGAGGAAGATATTATCTTTATAATGTTGGACAGAAAACAAACCTGCTGTCTGCTCCTTAGGGAGCCCCTATTTCTATGTTTCAAGGCTTTTTGCTATACAAATATCCTTGAAAAGATAGTCCAGAATGAAAGTTGTCCATGTCTCTGTGTGGCAGATATGCAGAAAAATAAGCCTTCTGTCTCACCACAGATACTGTGTACTAATGAAGTACAAAGGAAAATAAGAAAGTGACTGAACTTACACTTTTCCAAGAATGAGCAAGGCCTTTTAGAAGAGAAAAGAAATGACAGTGTGATCAGATTTAACCAGAGGTCAGCTGAAAAAAATAATGGCATGATAAAAGGTCATCTAAAATACAGATTGATGTCTACCATATAAACTTTCATGTAATTATACATAATTTGCCTTGAAATATTAGCAAATGGCAATAGCATATTTATGTGATTCATAAATAAATATACACATGAGAAATAAAATTGGGGGAAATCTGTGTTCAATTTGTTTAACATCAGGGAGATGCATTCAATATCATATTGATCACTGCTCTAGAGACAACAGGAATGTGTACTGGGACTTGGAAGGATTCTAGAATGCAATAGACTTTGGGCTAATATTTTTTTTGTTGTGTGCTTTTCTTTGGTAATAGCAAGTAAGGAACCTCCCTAAGACCTTCTATATCATGATTTTGGGGGGAGGGGTTTACACAGAACAACTTTTGGCTAGAATAAGAGTATAAGAAGTTATTCCTGAGTGCTTTGACTACCTCTTGAATTAATTAGTTTCAATCAAGGAGGGAGAATTAAACTTCTAATCCTCTGGAAGGCAGTTTCTCCAGGGAACTGAACTTTCCACTAGGCTGAGTGAGACCCTCTACCTGCTGAGGTGGCAGAGCCACCCCATGGGACAACTAAGATTGTGTACCTCTTCCCAAAGTGCTCCAACCTCAAGCTTGTTGAATCACATTCAAATTAACATCCGGGTGAACATTAGAGGAAAGAGAATCACAAAAGGGGAGGAGTGATGGGGTTGGGGGGGAAGGGGCTGTCAGACAATGTGCTGGTTATTAGAGAGGGAGCAGCTGTGCCTTGTTGTTTGTCTTGAACACACACAAACACAAATACAACTACAGATACATACCAGGCAGCTCCTTATCCTCCCTCTTGTTTTCCCTGGCTTTGCCTTAGGTCCTGGCAATTCCTCAACAGGAAGTCTGGAGCAATTGATCCTGTTTAGAACCTCTGGGAGGCCACTTTCACAACTATTTGGTGCAGAGGCATTTGAAAGAATACAAAGAGGTTACCCTTCGCTGATCTGTACAGCCCCACACAGCCCCACCCACTGCTTGCCTAGCAGTGAAGGCAACTCCATACCTATAGTCAAAGGGCTAAAGCAGGAATAGTTATGTGTCACTTCCAAGGGGACAATGCCTAGATTTGAAATTCTCAAATCCTAGGTTGGAATGTCGCTCATCTCTTGCTGGCCCGTGACTTTGGATAAATTACTTTGCCCTTCCATACCACAGATTCCCTCTCTGGTCCCTTGGGGTAGACTGGTTTATGAAAATTACGAGGCAAACCATGACATGCCGTAGGTGCTCCATAAACACTCATGGTTCCTCCCTTTTCTTCCTTCTTATAGACTACCTCGGAAAATTAATAAGAGAAATGCTCTTGTGAATTTTCAAAGCTATTGTAATTCTTATGTCATTATTTTTGGTGTCTGCTGTTTCTTACCCGACGTTTTCCACACAGCTCTCTGGGTCTAAAATCCTGCATGCACATGGGAAGGACCATTTATTACTCTGAGATGCACAGTGGTGGAAGGAACTGATTAGTACCTTGGCAAATACTGGCAGTGAGGACAGAAGATCAGTCCATGAATCTGGGTTTTGGAAAAGCAGAGGCCAAGAAGGGATTAAATGTTCAAGGATTTTATTAGGGAAACTGCCTGTGAGGAAAAAAATAGGGCAAAACTGGGAGAGCTTGGAGAGCAAGTCTGACCCCGCCCCTGCCCCCAGGGAAGGAGAAAGATACAAAAGGTTGGCAGCAGTGCTCCACATTGCCTGGTAGTGAAAGGAAGGTTGTATCCCGCCCTGGGGGAGTCCTTGATCCAAAGCTGCTGTCAGAAGAGTTCTGTGTCTCCCAGGATGGGGTCTCCCTGAGTACTCCTGCCACACTCAGTTAGTGGCTGAGAAGCACCCATGGAGGGCATGACCCTCCATGTGGCAAATGCAGCCACAGATTTCAAAGCATAGCAGCTGGGCCCTTGCTGTACTATAGCCCTGTAATGGAGGCCTATTGGGTGAATTCTCACGACCGCCTCAAGTCAGTACTTTGAACATTCTCCTGCCCACCTTGGGAGAGCTTCTGAGTTAGGAGGCAGTGTCTTTTCCCGAGTGATCTGGAGGTGAGGAAATCATGTTATGCACCAGAATGAAGTTCCACCACCGTAAATTCATACCCAAAAGGTCTTTGCCATGTCCCTGGGAAAGGATTCATTTAATGGCTCCTGAGGTAAAGAGGGTACGCAATTGAACATCAGATGAAGAAGTGGCAGGATAGCAGTGGAGTCACATTGAGAAAGAACCATTCAAAATGGTGGGTAAGGCCCAAAAGACACTTGTAAACTTCAACAATTTTTCCAAAAGAACACTAAGGTGAGGATTTGACCCGGATGAGTATTTATTTGATTGATAGTCACCAAAAAGATAGCTTTGGTGAGGAGATAAAGCACGCTCTCAAGGCCTGATGTGCTCAAGTGCGCCCTCCAGTGGGCTTTCTGGGGCAGCTACATGATCGCCCAGCTTGACAAGGCCTCCCTAGCCAGATGACATTCCCAAGAGTTTGTGTATGACTTTCATCTCATTGAACACAGTGGCCGACCAATCTGGGCCCTCTTCAAAGGCTGCCAGATTGCGTTCCTCCTCCTAGTCCAACACAGAGCTGATGTTAGAGCTGCTAGGTCTGGAGCACATACCAATTGCTGGCCAGACCTGAATATCTGTTAGAGGGCAGAACTAAAAACACCCTGGAAACTTTCCCAGAGATACATTTCTTCTGGCGCCAAGAAGAAAACCGTAAGCTATCCATTTGGACTTAATAGTAACTGTCACATGTCACTGGGGCAATGGCAGAGCCAGTTTGGGGACTTGGTATTTGAGTTCTCCAAAGTAAGTGAGGGTGTCTAAATAGTCTGGGGCTGTGATTTCCAAACAGGCTGTCCATTAAATGGATACTCCTGTCCATTCAGGAGTGTCCAGAAATACTGATCTCCAGGCCATACTACTGGAGTGTCCTGTCCAGGAAGAGGGCCTGGGATGTTCTGTTTTAAAAACCTTCTGCATCTCCCCCTTCATTCTGGGGAGAGAATCAGCCATGTGTACATCAACCAAAAGCCTGGCCCCCAAAGTAGCACCAACAGCCACTGGTTTTTGCTTACTTGAACTTTGTCTTGATCTGAATTAAATATTTTTTTGAACAAGCTGGGTATAACCAATGAAATTACACATAACAAAGATAATTTACATATCCCAAAGTAGGGTGTGTCCCTGGGAAGCTGACTCTGAGATTGGCATGCAGGGTTTTAGAGTTTTTTAATCAGGGAGTGCTTCTAGGACTAGCGCCTGTGGAAAGAAGAAGGCATCAGGACTGGGCAGGGGGAGGGGATGCTGACCTCTGATCAAGATCCAGGGATGACCCAGGGGACTCCATGGTGAGCTCTGGAACTGGATGGTCTGGTAGAGAATTGTCCTGTATTGGGGGCAGGAGATAGGCCTTTAAACCCCTGTGTTGAGCAGTCATTGAATGTTGACTGCCTATGGAAAGAGCTGTGATCTTTGGCGAGGCAACTGTCTTTAGCCAAGGCAATCCCCAGGGAGAGCTTCAGCCAAGAGCCACCTTCTTAAGCACTCCCAGCACCTGGGGGAAAAAGCCCTTCATTCCTGAAATGGGATATGGGCGCAAAGGCACAGCATGGGCCCTGGTGGGTTTTAACTTCGGATGTGATTCTTCTGTATCCAGCACTCTCCCAGCACTGATGAAAGGCTAGGATGAAATTCGGCCTTCTCTGCCCTCCATGGTGCCCTGCTCACCATCCAGGGCAGCAGGTCTCAACCTGTGGGGTCGCAACCCCTTTGTAACACTGAAAATACATTCTGCAGATCAGATATTTACATTATGATTCATAACAGTAGCAAAATTACAGTTAGGAAGTAGCAACAAAAATAATTTTATGGTTGGGGGTCACGACAACATGAGGAACTGTATTAAAGGGTCACGGCATTAGGAGGCATTAAGAAGGTTGAGAATCACTGATCTAGGGTGAACCCCTGGGGGCCAAGGAGGAGTCAGGAACTAGTACCTTTCACAATCTCAGAGACATGAGTCAGCAACCTACATGGGGGAGCAAAATGAGGTGCTGGATTGGGCATTTGACTCTGGGAAAGCAGGTTATCAGAGGTGAGAATACACGTGGGTAGGCAGACGGCACTAATGAGACCACAGCTGTACACATTCTGCCCATGTAGACCAACGGTATTCAGTCTCACACTCATTATAGACCAGGGGCTGAGCACACATTAGCAGATGATCTGAGGCAAAAGATTTTATTGATTCCCTGACTTGTGTCTTATAACACAATAGGACCCTTCTACCATGCCCACCCCCAGTAAAACACACCCCACCCTAACCGTACACTGTCTTCTCAGAGAATTGGGCTCCCAACAGCTTATAACCTCCAATTAATCATGAGGGGGTTATTACGGCAGAAAATAATGCCATCAAGGCTGGATCCTGGATATTTGTGCTTTTCATATGCCTATGCCAAGTTTCACAGTTGTTAGATTCCCCTAATCCCTCAGTAATTATTAGAGATGTCTAGGAAAAAAAAAAACCCACCACTTTCTTTTGATGAGAATGATTGTTTGGTGTTCCTATTTATCCATTCACTTGTAATGAGCAGGGGACACTCGGTGAGCCTGTTCTGTTCCTCTATCAGATTCCTTTACGCATAAATAATTTGAGGGGTAAGATTTATAATGAGGTAAACAGGAGCAAAGGGAATAATTTAAAAGCGATTCATAATAAGGAAGTGATCACATAACGTACTGAAGGCACGGCGAACCCCATACTGTTGCTCAGTTTTGTTTGAAGTTAGGTCAAAGGAGAATTGAATCCCAGAGACCATTTCTCCAGTGAAACCCCCAAATGCTTTCTCTTAACCATATCATGCCATGAGACCTGACGGCTGAGAGAGCAAGACAGTTCAGACCTTCATTAACATTGCTTTGGCTTACTTTTATTTTCCAAATTAATTAATTGTGTGTGTGAGTGGGGGGGGGGTTGCCCTAAAAGTTTCTTCCTGGAGAATGAGTGTTCATCATTCATTGGAACTATGTTTGATTCACCAAATCTCTTAAAAGCAATTTACAAAAACTTAAAGGGAGCCAGGTTTGGATTGCAATTCATATGCAAAGACTTTTGGTCAGACCCAAAAAGCATTACTTACAAGCAAATAACTTTGTGACTAGAATTGTAAACAGAAACACAATTTGCTAATGGTTTGTCCCTGGAGTCAGACTTCGTTCCTTTCACCTGGTATTAATCTGAGACATCAGGGAAATGAGACAGAAATAATATATCAGGAAGTCATTCAGAAATTTGAAAATATTTTTGTATTTTGGGTATAATATAGAAATACATTCTGGATAATCAATGGCCACCTGGAGGAAGGTTTTTAGAGCTATGTTGCAGTCCTGTATTTTTTTTTAAGGACTGTTTTATATCTAAACAGATTGATAATGTCTGTGAATACCAACCTATGCTAGGAGGAATAGGCCTATAGCTTTTAACTACCACCAAGAAACCTCTGGACACCAATTCATGCCTGCAGCCTGCTTTCTGAGCTCCGTATTTGCCTACTAGACATCGTTCCCTGAGCTCCTACAAGCACCAAACATCAACCCTGCTAAATCTGAATTTATCACCTCCATGCCATCCTACCACTGCTTCACCTCCTATAATTCTGAATAAACAGAAGCATCATGTGGCTTTCCTCATTAGAGCCCTTGCAGGCATTCAACTCTTCGTGTTAATCACACCCACATATGAAATTGATAACCAAATTCTGTTGACTCCATCTCCTTAATCCCTGTCTTATGGTAGAAGTCGGAATTAAAATTAAGAAAAAACTGAAAAAAAGGGAAAAAATAATAGAGTACCATGCTTGAATCTAAAACAAGTTCAACCAAAAGTTCAACTTCCAATGTAAAGAAGGGGATTTAGAAGCTTCCAGGGGTGTCCAACCTTTTGGCTCCTCTGCACCACATTGGAAGGAGAGTTGTTTGGGGCCACACAGTCAATACACAAGCACTAACAACAGTTGATGAGCACACACACACACACACGCACAAAAAAAAAAAAAAGGAAAGGAAAGAAAAGAGAGAAAAGGGAAGGGAAGGGAAGAGGGGGGAAAGAGAAAAAAAGTATGTGCATAATTTTTGTGATATCTATCACAGATAAGCAAGAAAAAAAATCTTCACATGATCTGCATGTGGCCCATGGGCTGCAGGTTGGACACACCTGTGGGTAGTCAGTTGTGAGTTTGTCATGAATTGAGTTTAACTGGCCTCAAAAAGAATTAATGTGACCTAAGGCCACATTAATTAAATTGTAATATTTAGAAGGTGAGAGGGGATAATTTTGCCATGCTCTACACTCCCAGGCCACAGTTATGTTCAGTTACTGGATGCAAATTTTAATGTAAAAATAGATACAGCTATATTCACAAGAGGAGATGCAATAGTGAAGGGACTCAACGTTGCAAACCCATGTCATATTGGGGATGTTTGCAAGGAATGGGAAGCTTTCCCTTGGGGGGAGAACTCTTGGGATGAATGTTAACATCCTCTAGGGAAGGATGCCATGTAGAGTCCTGGCCGCCACTGGAATCCACAGGCCAGAGCTGGACTGGCCTTGTAAGAACATTCTGGGATAATTCTGCAGATTCTTCAGTCCGACTCTCAATGGATTCTTACTTAGGTGCCCTGGAAGGGAGAATTTCCTCCTGAAATATGTACCCTTAGGTGATTGTGACAGCCAGGGTCAGGAAACGTCTATATAAATGAGAAATCCGATTTTCTCAGCATGCAGTGGAAAGCCAATGGACAGGAGACGGTTGGGAGATGTATTTAAAAACACAGAGCACAAAGTATCACAAGAATGGAAGAAAAAGTATCCAGCGTACACACCCCTATTATGAAACTAATTTATACCTTTTATATGTAAGCTATAACCTAATAACAGCCTAAGAATACAGGAAGGGGGGAGGGAGAGGGGAGGGAGGAATGGGTGGAGGGAGGAGGATTGGAGGGATCACTTTGAGGTTTATCTTACAAGGGTACAAGTGAATCTTTCTAAGAGTAGAATGTGAACTTTTTAAAATAATAACTAAGAAAATGACACGAAGGCTATGTTAACCAGTTTGATGGAAGTGTTTTGGATTGTGTGTGAAAACCCCACACTGTACCGCAGAAGTGCATTAATGTACATAGTTACCATTCAATTAAAAAAAAAAAAGACACCAAGCCTGGCAGTGATGAAAAATTTCTCTCTCTCTCTTTTTTTTAATTAAATGATAACTATGTACATTAATGCAATTCTGGGGTGGCAAAAGATTTCTAAAGCAAAATTTCATAATTTAACTCCTTTGATTAAGAACCTTTAGTTCCTATTCCTATTGAAATTAAGCATGAACTCTCCAGCCCAGCATTCTGGGAGCTTCATCAGATGGCTCTTACCTATTTTCCCAGTCTCATATCCTAGGGCTTCTTTATTCATATCATGTATTTATTTGGTTTTTTTTTTTTAATATTTTGAAATAGTGTTTCATTCTGTTGTCTGGCCAAGGGATCATTACAACTTGCTGCAACCTCAAACTCTTGGGCTTAAGTGACCTTTCCCTTCCTCACCAATTCACGTTATTTTAATTCAGTTTATCCAATAAGGGACTAGAGGCAGATCCATAAACATTCCTTCATAGGTGAATAAGTAGATCCTTTCTATACCTTTGCTATAAATGATAATGTAACAGTTTTATGCACTTAACTTAATCTGTATTTTTGGTTGTTTTATTATGATTGATTTCAAGAAGTGATATTCTAGCAGAGAAGACAGTAACCTTATCAAATTACCTTCCAGAAGACTTGTACTAATTTGGAAAATCAATAGCAATGTATGCAAGCGTCAGTTTAACTGTGTCTTCACCTGCACTAGTGATTATCCTTTAAAAAAAGGGATGGGTGAGTGAGAGAGAACAAGTATAGAAGTCAACAGTCTTTTGTTGTCAAATCAGAAGACAAATTACAGTCTCAGAAAACTACTTTGATTAAAGCATGTTGGGCTGGATGTGGTAGCACATGCCTATAATTCCAGCACTCTGGGAGGCCAAGGCAGGTGGACTGCTTGAGCTCAGGAGTTTAAGAACAGCCTAAGCAAGAGTAAGAACCTCATCTCTAAAAATAGCTAGGCATTGTGGCAGACACTTATAGTCCCAGCTATTTGGGAGGCTGAGGCAAGAGAATCACTTGAGCCTAAGAGTTTGAGGCTTTGAGTTATGACACCATGGCACTCAACCCCAGAACAACTAAGTGAGGCTCTTGTCTCCCCTCCCACCTCAAAAAACCATGTAACTATTGACCCAATTAGTGTCCATTTTGTTAAGCTGCATTTTTTTTTTTGCTCACCCACTTTCTCTTTTTTTGTACTCTCTAGTATATAGCTTTCCTTCATTTACATGTTTTCCTAACTCACGAAGTCAGATGTTTCACCAAGTACAAGAGAACGTACTTGCTGGTGAGTGATCTATATTTGTGGATATCCTTCATTCTACACATATATGCATGTGTCTACTTCCACATTCTTTTTTTTTTTTTTGGCGACAGAGCCTCAAGCTGTCACCCAGGGTACAGTGCCTTGGCATCACAACTCACAGCAACCTCCAACTCCTGGGCTCAAGTGAGTCTCCTGCTTCCACCTCCCAAGTAGCTGGGACTACAGGCGCCTGCCACAACGGCCCAGCTATTTTTTGGTTGCAGCCGTCATTGTTGTTGGCAGGCCTGGGCTGGATTCAAACCCACTAGCTCAGGTGTATGTGGCTGGTGCCCTAGCTGCTTGAGCCACAGGGGCCAAGCCTCTACATACCATTCTTAACTTATGTACAAACATGCATGCATTCATGAGATATGTATCGCTATATTTCCTTGTTTTTTTTTTTTTTTTTGAGACAAGAGCCTCAAGCTGTCCCCCTGGATAGAGTACTGTGGCATCACAGCTCACAGCAACTTCCAACTCCTAGGTTCAAGAGAGTCTCCTGCCTCAGCCTCCCAACTAGCTGGGACCACAGGCACCCGCCACAATGCCCGGCTATTTTTTTTTTTTTTGGTTGCAGCCGTCATTGTTGTTTGGTGGGCCCCGGCTGGATTCGAACCTGCCACCTTAGGTGTATGTGGTTGGCACCTTAGCCACTTGAGCCATAGGCGCTGAGCCCTAAATTCTGTTTCTTATTCTTTGCTTAATTTATCTACTGTGGTCTCCATTTTTCTCTTGCCAATATATATATGATATAAAGATAAAAACTCTGTCATATTTACTACTCAATCTGTTAACCCTTTTAAAAAAATGTTAGATTTATTGTGTTTCTTTCATTTTTGCCACTTCTATATTTAATGTGAGAGATGTCCTTCAGCTAGACTCAATGGTTTTCCAAACAATTAAAGGACAGGCAACATGGCCTTCTCTAGGAGTGGCCTAAAGCAAAACCTTTGGGTCTGTCACAAACTTCCTTGGATCCTAATTTATAGCCAGCTTTCTCTTTAGTCAACAGATTATGATAGGTCCAGATTCTCTAGACTGGATGCATCTCTGTATAATGCCCTGAGGGTTGTTAAAATGTCATTACTACATTAGTAAGAAACAAGCTTATTATCTGTTAGTATGTATATTAATGCAGATAAGCTGGAGAATTTGGGTTTTAGTATTAGCCATGAGGAAGGTAAATGTTTAAAACAGTATTTTTCAACCTTTTTTTAATTTCATGTCACATGAACCTACAGTTAAACTTTCATGGCACACTTAAATTATGTTAATAAAAAAAAGAACAAAGAAGGCCAGGTACAGTGGCTCGTGCCTATAATCCTAGCATCCTGGGAGGCCGAGGCAGGTGGATTGCCTCAGCTCACAGGTTCGAGACCAGCCTGAGAATGTGAGAGATCCTGTCTCTAAAAGATAAGCGGGCATTGTGGCGGGCACCTACAGTCCCAACTACTTGGGAGGCTGAGACAAGAGAATTGCTTCTGCCCAAGAGTTTGAGGTTGCTGTGAGCTATGATGCTGTGGCACTCTACCAAGGGTGACAAAGTAAGACTCTGTCTCCAAAAAAAAGAGCCTGCCAACTTAGCCATTTGAAGAAAAAAAAAAAAATATATATATATATATATACCTTTCTGATTTATTTATTTATTTATTTATTTATTTTTGAGACAGAGGCTCAAGCTGTCACCCTGGGTAGAATGTCGCGGGATCATGGCTCACAGCAACCTCCAACTCTTGGGCTCAAGCGAGTCTCCTGCCTCCACCTCCCAAGTGGCTGGGACCACAGGCGCCCGCCACAACACCTGGCCATTTCTTGGTTGCAGCCATCATTGTTATTTGGCGGGCCAGGCTGGATTCAAACCCGCCACCTCAGGTGTATGTGGCTGGTGCCCTAGCCACTTGAGCCACAGGCGCTGAGTCTGATTTATTTATTAACACAAAGAAAATGCACCATTATGGCCAGAAACTAAAATAAAACAATTATTATTATAATTTATAATAAAAAGATAACAATTAAAATTCTTTTAAAATGTGTTTATACTTATTTATTATTCTGTTTATTATAATTTAACATTTAATGATCTTTGAGCTTGACCTTTTTTTTAGAATACCTTCTTTTCAAGGTTGAATTTTCTTTTTTTGAGACAGAGTCTCATTTTGTCACCCTTGGTAGAGTGTTGTGGCATCACAGCTCACAGCAACCTCAAACTCCTGGGCTCAAGTGATTCTCTTGCCTCAGCTTCCCAAGTAGCTGGGACTATAGGCACCTGCCACAACGCCCTGCTATTTTTAGAGATGGGAGGGTCTTGCTCTTGCTCAGGCTGGCCTCAAACCCGTGAGCTCAGGCAATCCACCAGCCTCGGCCTCCCAGAGTGTTAGGATTACAGGAGTGAGCCACTGCACCCACCCGGCCTACTTTTTATATAACTAATAATTTTAACAGAGTCGTGTAGGATGTTTTATAATTCGGGCACTCATGATATTGATGGTAGTACTTGTCTATGTAGAAAACAGTGTATGAAAATAATTTTTGGATTCTTTTTTTTGTGCAAGTGTAATAAATCCTTCTACACTTCAACATAAACAGGGCTCCATCTGTACAAATACTAATGCTGGCTCGGTGCCTGTGGCTCAAGTGGATAAGGTGCCAGCCACATACACCCAAGGTGGTGGGTTCGAATCCAGCCTGGGCCCACCAAACAATAATGATGGCTGCAACCAAAAAATAGCCGGGCGTTGTGGCGGGCGCCTGTGCTCCCAGCTACTCAGGAGGCTGAGGCAGGAGACTTGTTTGAGTCCAGGAGTTGGAGGTTGCAGTGAGCTATGATGCCACAGTACTCTACCCAGGGGGACAGCTGGACATTCTACCTCAAAAAAAAAAAAATACTAATGCTGGACTCCCAAGACAAGTTATTACAATTAAAGGTATTGATTGGCTCAGTACCTGTGGCTCAAGTTGCTAAGGCACCAGCCATATACACCTAAGGCGGTGGGTTCGAATCCAGCCTGGGCCCGTCAAAACAACAATGATGGCTGCAACCAAAAAATAATCGGGTGTTGTGGCGGGCGCCTGTAGTCCCAGCTACTTGGGAGGCTGAGGCAGGAGACTTGCTTGAGCCCAGGAGTTGGAGGTTGCTGTGAGCTGTGATGCCATAGCACTCTACCCAGGGGGAAAGCTTGAGGCTCTGTCTCAAAAAAAAAAAAAAAAAAAAAGGTATTGATTAAATCTAAAGTATCTTTCCCCTTTGTTGTTGTTTGGACTGGTCAAGAAAATAAGAACTCTTCTTTGATTTCTTCTTTACAGACAAATCTACTGAATGCTAAAAGTTAGGGTTTATCACTGGTATCAGTAGATTCATCCAACTGAATTGCAAACGTGTTTACTTCTTTGAGGTGAGATATTACTTAAAATTCTGTATTTTCAGATTAAATCCATAACGTGCTGAGAAACTGTATTATCAGAAAGCAGAATTTTAAAAATTTTCTTTCCTTATTCTTCTCCAAACATTGTTTTTACAATTGCACAGTAGGCCAGTAAAATAATAGATTCTGCAATTGTATGAGATTTCATTTTCCTAGCTACAATTTCTGCAACTGCGTAACACCTTCTTGCGGTTTATCTGATATTGTTGCATATTTGGTCCATATTTTTGCTTGTTTAGTATTATTGAATACAAGTCCTTTGAAATATTCCACTGGCTTTTCAGTTAAGTGAAAACGTCTGGATTATAAATGCCTCTTTATTTGCATGGAACCATAGCTTCATTTGCTAATGTTTCATCACAAATTACTCATGTAGGATGTGATGGATTTCCTTTACTACATATGAAACCAAATGATAAATAATGTTCATTAGATTGATGACTATTTTTAATTTGTCAATGTATTGGATGAAGCAGTATTTGACACAGTAGTGTCTTCTTTAATTTTTATTTCTTTACTAAAAATTTGTCCAGGCTCAGTGCCTGTGGCTCAAGTGGCTAAGGTGTCAGCCATATACACCTAAGGTGGTGGGTTCGAATCCAGCCTGGGCCCACCAAACAACAATGACGGTTGCAACCAAAAAATAGCCGGGCATTGTGGCGGGCGCCTGTGGTCCCAGATACTTGGGAGGCTGAGGCAGGAGAACTGCTTAAGCCCAGGAGTTGGAGGTTGTTGTGAGCTGTGATGCCACAGCAATCTACCCTGGGTGACAGCTTGAGACTCTGTCTCAAAAACAAACAAATACAGACAGAATTATACCACACATTTAGCACAAGCTACACCTCCTTGCTACTTTAGGCACCAGGGATTGCTGCATCATACAGCTTCATTCACGCTGGATGATTTTGATATCTATCAGTATTCACTGGCAAATCCTTGTCAACTTGCACTATCTATAGATGTATTGCAAAACCTTACTTTTCAAGGCTATACCCCACTTTAAAAATAAGCTGATGTGGCTCGGTGCCTATGGCTCAACCGGCTAAGGCACCAGCCACGTACACCTAAGGTGGCGGGTTCGACTCCCCAGCCCGGGCCCGCCAAACAACAATGACGGCTGCAACTAAAAAAAATAAATAACCGGGCGTTGTGGCGGGTGCCTGTGGTCCCAGCTACTTGGGAGGCGGAGGCAGGAAACTCGCTTGAGCCCAGGAGTTGGAGGTTGCTGTGAGCTATAATGCCACAGCACTCTACCCAGGGGGACAGCTTGAGGCTCTGTCTCAAAAAAAAAAGAAAAAAAAAATAAGCTGATGTTTACTTATAACAATAAAACATTTATGTATTATAATAATGATACAGACACTTAAATAATCAATTCAAAGGTTTCAACTGCTTTGAAGTTCTTTTGAAAATTATTTATTCATTTACTTCTTTACTTATGATATAATCTATCTATCTGAGACACAATCTCACTCTGCTGCGCTGGGTAGCGTGCTATATGATCACAGCTCACAGTAACCTCAAACTCTTTGGCTCAATCAACCCTCTTGCCTCAGCCTCCCAAGTAGATAGGACTACAGATGCCCACCACAATGCCTGGCTACTTTTTTCTATTTTTAGTACAGACAGGGCCTCACTGTTGCTCAGACTGGTCTCGAACTCCTCAGCTCAGGCAATCCACCTGTCTCGGTTTCCTAGAGTGCTAGCATTACAGGTATAAGCCACAGTGTCTGGCCTCAACAATAATTTAATTAATGATCTTTAAAAATTTTTGCAGCATACCTAAGATCCTCTCTTGGCACACACTGGTTGAAAACCACTGGTCTAAAAGAATTAAGAACAACATATACCTGATTTCGAAGAGGCTGTTGTTGTGATGGCCGATCCCTATGTGTGTGGCTTTCTCGAGTTATTGCAGATGCACCAGAATCTACATGAACTGACCCTACTGGAGTAGGCTGGAAAAATGAAACAAAAAGTCAAATGGGAAAAGCAGGTCTAACCTAATGCATTTGCAAAGGATAACACCAATATAATTCTAATTGTAATACCATAGTAGTGAATATTTTCAGTCATCGAGAGCAGTTTCAAGTCTTTCTGTATTCTCTTTGCTCATCTACAAAAGGGAGGCAGCCTGATCCTCAGTAGTTCATTGGAGAGTAGCTTACTCTTTAAAATAAAAAACTATCCTACAGGAGTATCTGTTAGCATACTCTCTGGCCCTGTGGACCTCTGGCCAGAAGAACATATCCAAAAGTTTCCTATGATACTGGGTTCCATTCCTATTGAAGTCGAAAACCTTAACAGCGTATGGAGCACCAACTTTCGAATGAAACAGAACTATAATAGAACCTCCATAGTTGACCACCTCCTTACATTGACCACCTCCTTAAGTTGGCCTAATTTTCATAGACCAGACATGCACCATATTCCTTTTTTTTTTGTTAAAATTCATGATTTTTATTATTATTATTATTTTTTGCAGTTTTTGGCTGGGGCTGGGTTTGAACCCACCACCTCCAGCATATGGGGTCAGCGCCCTACTCCTTTGAGCCACAGGTGCTGCCCATGCACCATATTCCTTACATTGATCACCTCTGTGTGTTGACCAGTTCGTCACAGACTTTTGAGTGGTCAACTTACAGAGGTCTACTGTACTTCTGAAAAACTAGCTTAAATTCTGGTATCTCAGAACATACAAGTTGTAATCTTAAAGACTATATAATTCCTACTTCCTAACTCCAGTGAGAACAATCTAGGGCGACACTCCGAAAAGGCTGGTAAATATAAAGTCTACAATCTAAGGAGTAGGGCAGTGCTGTTCTGGCAAAGGAGGTTAGGGGGTAAAAAGAAGATACTTACAATAGGCCTTCCGACCCAATCATAGGCATAGTCAAAGGTGTACCCTTTCCTTTCAAAGAGGTCTGTGAAAAGAGTCCGTAAATACTCATAGTCAGGTTTTTCAAAGAAGTCTAATCGTCTGACATATCGAAGGTATGTTGCCATTTCCTCTGTAGGAAAGAGGTGAAAGACAATGCTTATTAGGTGAATGCTTCTCAATGGGGTGGTCACAGAAGGGATATTTACATAGGCGTTTGAGTATTTTCTCTATGAATCAAATAAAAGTGATGAAAGCTATTTTGGTCTCAGTAACAATAAAAGGAAATGTAAACTAGCTGAATGCACCCCTTATCTAGAGATACCAAGTCAAGGACTCCACCTACTTAAGACTCAGTCACACTGGCTGAAGTGTCCCTTTAGCATCCTACCTGGAAAGTTCTCACAGAGAGCTTCAATGGGAGTATTCCTTTTGGTGTCACCAATTTTTTGATATCTCTCTTTTAATGTATCAGCCTATAGAGAGTAAAGAGAAAGTTATTTGGAAAGAGGTGCTAAGTATAGGAGGTTCAATATGTTTTCAGATACAATCTTCACTAAAATTGGCAGGATTTGTTAGTGATTTTCAATTTGCTTTCTAACACTAACAATTGAGAAATGTAGAGATGATATATTTAGATATAGACAAACATCTGTGTACTGTAAAGTTTTACTTGCAAAAATATTTAATAGTCTCAGATAAACACCATCAAATGTAATGAGATGAGTGGCTAGGATAAGAAAATAACAATATTATGTGGCAATATTTTCAAAATTGCAGAAGCTTAGTGATATCTCATGGTCATTAGGGTTTAACAATGGTTTAGTTTCTTCCTCTTAGATCAGCTCTAAGATAGAAGTATTGCTAAGACAAGTGGAGGAAATAGATGGTCCCACCACATATATAGTGAGAAGTTGAATGAGGTGCAGGTAGGGCACAGGAAATGAAAAATGCTTTTCAACAATATGGTTCTAGTGGCTGGCTACCAAGGCTCACACCTATAATCCTAGCATTCTGGGAGCCTGAAGGGGGTAGACTGCTTGAGGTTAGGAGTTTGAGATTAGCCCGAGAAAAAACAAGACCTGTCTCTACTAAAAATAGAAAAAATGAGCTGGGCATAGTGGCACATAACTGTAGTCCCAGCTACTTGGGAAGCTGAGGCACAAGAATTGCCTGAGCCTAGGAATTAAAGTTTGCAGTGAGCTGTGATGATACCACTGAATTCTAGCAGGGGTAATAGAGTAAGACTGCCTTACTCCACCCCACCCTAAAATAAAAAAAATAAAACAACAAAAACCAAAAACAAGGAGGGGGTTGTATAAAAGAAAAAAATTATCTGTGGTATAGGCATGGCTAACAGATAGGTTTAGTGTACATGAGTGGCTCAGAGCAGCCTAAGTCTAGTGTGTGTAGAAGCGTTGTAGTCAGAGGGCTTCTTGACAGTGGACCAACAGTAGGATCTCTAGGGATTCTTGTCAGGCTTTACCTAACCTGCTGCACCTATTAAACAATAGTGTTCTGAAGTAAACTGGAGAAATTTTGCAACTGTGACTACTATTAAAACAATTCACAGACCATGATAGAGTTAAGCAATTAATAGCATACTAATGCATTCTTTGGCGAGATGATAACAAGTAGGATGTGAAAATCTGTTTGAAAGCTACTGATATCTAGGAGAAGATGTATAGCATTAGAAGACGACCAGGGTAGAGATGTCACAAGAGGAATTTAAGGGAAAAGAAATAAAATCTCAAGGAGGAATGGGTTGAAGCCTTACATTTTAGGACAATGTCCCAGAAAGCACAATAAAATAGATCATTCTGCTTTTCTGGAAATAGGGGGTATAGGAGCACCCCAAACTACAGATTAGGGTTAGAAGCTCACCATTTCCTAATCTAGCAGAGTAATTATAATAATTAATAGTTAATTCTGACATGCAGGCACTGTACTGACACCTACCTTAAAAAGGCTACTTAAAGTCTATACATTTGGCAGGGTGTGCTGGCTCACGCTTGTAATCCTAGTAGTCTGAGAGGGTGAGGCAGGTGGACTGCTTGAGCTCATGAGTTCAAGAGCAGCCTAAAGAGCAAGACACTGTCTCTCTCTCTCTTTTTTTTTTAAGACACTGTCTCTTAAAAAAAAAAAAAATAGCCGGGCGTTGTAGTGGGCACCTGTAATCCCAGCTACTTGGGAGGCTGGGGCAAGAAGATTGCTTGAGCCCAAGAGTTTGAGGTTTCTGTAAGCTATGATGCCATGGCACTCTACTCAAGGGTGACAAAGTGAAACTCTGTCTCCAAAAAAATAAGAAAATTAAAAATAAATAAATAAATATAGTCTACATGTTTGGCAAGGAATGGCTGTTGTCTGAATAGGCATTTATCCCATAATAAATACACATGAACAGCAATATTAAACCTAGATTTCCATTTTAGTTTAGGTGAGTCCTTAGCCTACACAAGAAAAGCAAATATTTTCCAGTTCTCCAGAGGAACATCCCCTGCTGGGCTTTCTGGAAAAACGTGTAGCAGCTGCAGTCATAAATTTGTTCTAAAAATTTCCTGACATACTGGGAACACTCCTTCTGCTACATAATGGTAGTAGAGGAGGAATACCAACACAGAGGAAAAAGCAACAGTGCCAAGGCTGGGAGGGAATGAGAGAACAGAATACAGTAAACCCAAAATCAAGGATAAAAGAAAAGAAAGAAGACAAATGTAAACAAAACAGAACTTCCAAAGCCTAGTTAAGAATTTACAACATAGACTAATGTAACTAGGCCCTGCTTCTCATTTCTGTCACCAATCTTCCCTTTTGTGCTTTTTAAGAGACAGAGAGCCAGCAGTTCCTTCATTAACAACTGAGCATTGAAACAAAGCCCTCTACTGAGCACTTTCAAGGATACCTTGAGTCCTTGCCAGGGTAGGCTGCCTCGAAGGAAATACATGAACATATGGCCTAGGGCTTCCAAATCATCTCTCCGGCTTTGCTCTAAAAGGAAGACAGATCACACATTATGTTTGCAGTTATTAAAACAGAAAAGAGTTCAAAACCAAGTAATCTCTTCAGAAACCCTTCTGTTCCAGAAAGGCTCTGTTGACTAATTCTTTCAGGGATAGTATTTTGGATCAAAACAAACAAAACAATCAACATGTACATTCTTTGCCTAGATCTGTTGCTGGTAAGCAATCATCAAATGAAAAGACCAAATCCTAAATTAAAACCAACCCCAGCTATGGCTCATGCCTATAATCCTAGCACTCTGGGAGGCCAATGTAGGTGGATTGCCTGAGTTCAGGAATTTGAGACCAGCCTGAACAAATGTGAGACTCTGTCTCTACCAGAAGTAGAAAAACTAGCCAGGCATTGTGGTGGGCACCTGTAGTCCCAGCTATTTGGAAGGCTGAGGTAAGGGGATGGCATGAGTCCAAGAATTCAAGTTTGCTGTGAGCTATAATGCCACGGCATTTTACCCAGGGCACAGAGTGAGCCTGTCTCAAAACAAAACAAAAAACACCAAGCCCAAATCACTAAACAGAGACTAATCACCCATAACTCAATGCTGTTACCCTCCTGACAGGAAATTTAAATAAAATGCCATTTCCAGTATATGGCCTACAATTACACATTGGTTACCACCAGAGAAAGTGAGCAATAGATTAAGCAACAAAAACTGTTACAACAGTCCATTCTGGCTAGGCCTGGAAAACAAAAGCTGCAGAAGGACTAGCATACATGCTTAGTGCTTTTGATTCATCATAAAAACGCTTAAATGAAAATTTAGTTTCACACAAATGAGTATCAATGCATACTTTCTTGGCTCCTATTTCATTTGTACCAGGTCCTATAATTAATGCCTTTGAAAGAAAATTTAAAATTTCTTACTAAGATGCCCTGGATGAGCACATAAAACAAAGTTCCAGCAGGGTATGGCAGGAGGTGCCTGTAGGCCCAGCTACTCAGGTAGCTGATGCAGGAGGGTTACAGGATGAGGATGCAGGAGGATCCTAGATACTCAAGACCACACTTGGAAATAGACTGGGACCCCATCACAAAAGAAACAAAACAAAACAAAAAACCCAAAAGTCCCTGCATTCTGGGAGCTTATCCAAAACAAGTTGCTGGATTTTTCTTTCCTTTAATTGAGAATGAGATGATAAAGAATAGTTAATAAAAAACTCTAACTTTCTCAGACAATATCCTAAACATTCTATGGTTCTCTGGTTGTCAGAATAAAGTACATGCCTTTATTTCTAATTTGCCAATTATGGTTCATCTTAAACATTTTATGTATTTATTTTTTAGAATCAAGTTTAGGGTTTTATCAAAATAAATTAGAGAAGCAAAACTGAAAGGCTACCTTCAACACGACTGTGCCTTGTACAAAAAGTAAAACTCAAGAGGGCAAAGAGGCAAGGAAAGCCACTCAGCTCAAAATAAAGAAGCACAACATGATGGACTGGCACCTACAATTCTGGGACATGTGCATGAAAAAGAATGAATAGTGCTCTATTGACTAGATGAAAGAGAGGCTACTTTCTACACAGCTGTTTCAAGGAGGTCTATGGATAGGTGGTTGCTAGGGAAGGAGAGGCTGCCCAACAGAAGGATGAATGACATGAGACTGAGTTGGTATACATCAACTGAAATAATCTTCAAAAGAACGAAATAAAGCCTGGGCATGGTAAGGTATGAAGATCACCTGAGGCCAGGAGTTCTCTACAAAAAAATAGAAAAAAATGAGTCAGGCAGGGTGGTGTGCACCTACAGTCCCAGCTACTTGGGATGCTTAGGCAGAAGGATCGCTAAAGCGAGGCGTTTAAAGCTGCAGTGAACTATGATGACATCACTGCATTCTAGTTTAGGAGAGAGAACAAGACCCTATCTCTCAACAAACAAACAAACAAACAAACAAAAGCAATACCATCAGAAACTTTTGTCTGAATGCCTTGCCTAAAGTGTACAATAAAATATCATAAATAGTTGACAACAGAAAGTTTGTTAATGAACCTAAATATGTACAAATAAAAATAGAAAAGAGCAAGTGGGGTGAGCTGATGCCTCCCATAAAGCAGAGCAGATAGATAAACCACATTACAATTTCTCAAACTGTATCACGTTTATTCACTACCTCTCCATTTTCATATCAACTTCCTGTAACAAGAGGCCCCTTGGTAATTAAAATATTCACTAGACAAATGTTTGGATTCTAGTTTGTTGGGCACTAGAGGGCGAAATTCTCCACATTTTCAATATAGATTGGGCCTAAAGAAAAAATATTTATCTTTATAGTAAAGTCAATTATAAAATAAGATTAAAATAATTTTTAAACTCACTAGAATAAGTAATAAAGTAATCCTGAAAATGATGAAAAAAGCTATGAAATAGGAGATAATAGGAAAATGGATCCTAAATCAGGTCAATCATCTCGGTGTTGGCTTATCTTGTCCACTAATTCAACTCAGTGAAATTAAGCATTGACAAATCACCTGCTTTGGGCCTCAATTTCCTCATTTGAAAATAAAATAGTCAATTTAGCGCATTTGAAAAGTCATTTGCTAGCTTTAAAATTCTAAAATAATCTGTGATAATTTATAACTTAAGCTATTAGGGCTTTTCAAGAAAAAAAATAATGAAAAAAATCAGAGCACATTTATTTCTGCAATTCTTTTAACATTCTACACTTGTTTAATTCATTATTTCCACATGGCCTCATTATTTTTCATGCAGGATATTGTTATTTTCAAAGATGAAAGGTTTCATTATTAGTGAGATGTCAGACACAAAAATTCTTCAACCAATTAGAAACATGAGTTTGGTTTATATGCATCACATCCCTGATTTTAGGTTAAATATAGAGTACTCTGTAGAAAGAAAGGGGAAAGAATATCCAGTGTTCTTGCCCTAATTTTAACCATTAAATAATATAAATTGGGCTGTCCCTGGCCATATCTTAATCATTGGGGATGTGGCTATTATGGTCTGGATGTTTGTTCTCCCAAGCCTCATGTTGAAATTTGACCTCAATGTTAAAGGTGAGGCCTAATGGGAGGTCTTTGGGTTATGGGGGTGGATCCCTCATGAATATATTAGTGCCCACCATCTGGGGGAGTCGGTTCTCACGCTACTAGTTGTCTACATAGGGGTTGTTAAAAAAAGCCCAGCACCCCTCCAACCTCACCCCCATTCCTCTCTCACCATGAAATCTTTGCACAGCTGGGTTCCCACTTGCCTTCCACCATGAGTGGAAACAGCCTGAGACTTGCCTCACCAAAGCCAAGCAGATGCTAGTGCCCTGCTTTTTATACAACCATGAGCTAAATAAATCTTTCTTCTTTATAAATTACCCAGCCCTCAGGTATTTCTTTATAGCAACACAAAATGGACTAAGACATTGGCTAATCTACTGTGGTAACATCGGGTTTAGGACTCTTCCTTTATTTTCCTCTCCCTTCTCAGTCCTCTTTTCTTCATTACACAACATAAAGGATGCAACATATTTTAAAATCAGTAACACTGGAGTTCCTATGAAAGTCTCTCTAGTTTGAGACACAGGACAGAGTTTAGAGAACAGTGACAATCATCTGTAAGTATTCTCTGTAATGGGAAGAGAACAAATATGGTGACAGGGCTCGGTGCCCACAGCTCAGTGGTTAGGGCGCCAGCCACATACACTGGGCTGGTGGGTTCGAACCGGGCCAGGGCTTGCTAAACAATGACAACTACAACAAAAAAGTAGCTGAGTGTTGTGGCAGGCACCTGTAGTCCCCGCTACTTGGGAGGCTAAGGCAAGAGAGTCGCTTGAACCCAAGAGTTTGAGGTTGCCATGAGCTGTGATGCCATAGCACTCTACCAAGAGTGACATAGTGAAACTCTGTCTCAAAGAAAAAAGTTGGTTTTTGATGTTAACAGTATATTTCAGTGAGTTGCATATTTTTTTCATTTTTTCATTTTCTACTATGACGAATATTCAAAGGTTGCTTCAAATTAAATCTATAGCTAAATATAGTTAATTATACTAGCACTCTGGGAGGCCAAGGTGGGTGGATTGCTTGAGCTCAGGAGTTTGAGACCAGCCTGAGTAAGAGCGAGACTCTCCAGACCAAAAAAATAGAAAAATTATTATTATACTGCAGCCAGGAGCAGTAGCTCACACCTCTAATCCTAGCACTCTGGGAGGCTGAGGCAGGTGGATTGACTAAGCTCACAATTCTGAGACCTGCCTGAGCTACAGTGAGACCCTGTCTCTAAAAATAACTGGGTGTTGTGGTGGGTACCTGTAGTCCCAGTTACTTAGGAGGTTGTGCCAAGAGGATTACTTGAGACTAGGAGTTTGAGGTTGCTGTGAGCTATAATGCCATAGTACGCTACAGCCTGGGGCAACAGAGTGAGACCATTTAAAAAAATATATATATATATACACACACACACATATGTATACATATATATATTTAATTATAATTCTAGCCAGACCTCATGACCAGTCCCATATACAGCCATTTCACCTCACCTGTAGAACAGAATGCTATCATTAGCACAAGAAACTAAAGTGGTCAGCACTCTAAGTACCAAGCTGCTGAGGGCGAGGCAGTCTTTCCTTTCACTTTATATTCTTCTCAACTGCATTTCAATTTCCTAAAGGTTGCAGTCACCAAGAGTTCTTTTAGGTATTAAAATGGGAAGAAAAAGATGTAAGGAAGCCAATATCCATCCTTGAAGAAAAAGTAAATCCATTTCATGGTAAACCTCAGCTTCCACACAAATCCCAAATCAGAGTTCTCCAGTCTGAAAATAGTCTTCTGTGACCTAGGGAAGTGTGTTCAGATATTATTGGCCCAGGGCAGACAAGAACATGACAAATGACGGGTAAATGGGGGATAGTGGTTTGGGGAGATTCTGCATCCTGATAGTGGAGATGATCTGCCTTGTTTGACTGCAAGATGGATCTGAGTTGGGAATTTTATGATAAATCTCTTCCATATACCTGTTATATCATGGCTTTTACAGATGGCATATTGGTGGTATCCATTATCAGGTCACTGCTTGACCTTTCTGAATCTTCACCACCCCTTTGAACACCTGCTGATTATTGAAATAGGCAGCCAATGTAGCAATGGCCTTTACCTATGGAATAGCACAGAAGTTAAACACGTTCTGGTTTCTTGAAAGATAGGTGATGACATCTGGACTGTGGTGTAGGGCATTGGTGATCAGTTTAGACACTGCATAGCCAATATTCTCTGCTTTATCAAAATCCCTCGACGACTTCTTTTTTTTTTTTTTGAGACAGAGCCTCAAGCTGTCCCCCTGGGTAGAGTGCAGTGGCATTACAGCTCACAGCAACCTCCAACTCCTGGGCTCAAGCGAGTCTCTTGCCTCCGCCTCCCAAGTAGCTGGGACCACAGGC
>CAUYTI010052531.1:0-27367 GCA_963575145.1 Galago senegalensis | reverse complement strand
CTTCTTTTTGGAGGATCTGTCCAACACTGCCAAAGGAGTGTTGAAATCTCCCACTATGATGGAGCTAGAAGAGATCAAGTTGCTCATGCCAGTTAGAGTCTCTTTTATAAATTGAGGTGTATTCTGGTTGGGTGCATAAATATTGATAATTGAGATCTCATCATATTGACTATTGCCTTAACAAATATAAAGTGGCCATCTTTATCTTTTGTTACTTAGTTGGTTTAAAACCTATTGGGTCTGCAAATAAAATTGGAATACCTGCTTTTTTCTGCTTTCCATTAGCCTGGAATATAGTTGACCATTTCTTCACCCTGAGTCTATATATGTCTTTTAAGGTAAGCTGAGATTCTTTTATACAACAGATGTCTGGTCTGATTTTCTGTATACTATCAGCCAATCTTTGTCTCTTTAGAGGACAATTTAATCCATTCACATTGATAGAAATTATTGATAATCCTGGTGAAATATTGGGCATTGAGTTGTTTGAATGTCCAGTAGACATTTTTAATCCTTTTGCCATTGTGGAAGTTGGAATTTGATAAAAAGTTTCTGAGTGGGTTTACATTTGTGATGGAGAATTGCACTGGTCTTTACAGAGAATAGGTTTGAGAATTTCCTGAAGATCTGGTTTAGTTATGGCGAATTTCTTCAACATGTGAATGTCCTTAAATTATTTGATTTCTCCATAATAGATGAAACTCAGTTTACCTGGATACAGGATCCTGGGTTGAAAGTTATTTTGTTTTAGGAGATTAAAAGTCAATGACCATCCTCTTCTGGCCTGAAAGGTGTGTCAAGAGATCTGCAGTCATCCTAATACTGTTCCTCTTGCAGGTAATTATTTTTTACATCTAACTGCTTTCAGAATTTTCTCTTTCATCTTAACTTTGGTGAAGTTAATTATGAGGTGTCTGGGGGATATCTTGATCAGGTTGAGACATGCTGGGATTCTGAAACTATCTGCTATCTGAATTTTAGAATCTCTTGGCATGTCTGGAAAGTTCTCTTTCATAATTTCATGAAGAAGAGCCTCAGTGTTTTGTGAAGCAACTTCATCACCTTCAGAGATTACAATAAGGTGAATTTTAATTTTTTTTCGAATTATCTGAGAGCTCTCTGAGAGTGTGATCTATTTTTGCTCTACATTTATTTTGATTTTTGCATTCCTGGGCTTCTTCAAAAGCTGTGTCTTCAGAATCAGCGATCCATTCATCTGTGGGTTCTATTCTGTTACGAAGGGATTTCACTGTATCTTTAAGATCCTTGAGAGCTGCAACCTCTTCTCTCAGTGTTTCAATATCTTTGATCATTTTATCTTTGAAATTGTTGAGTTCTTGATACATCTTTTGTGTGATTTCTTCAGATATCTTTTGGATAATTTATTCAGAGATATCTTAAATAATTTCTTGTACTTCTACATCCTTCCTCTCTTCCATCCTGTTAACCTTATTTGCTATCCACATTCTGAACTCAATTTCTGACATTTCAGCCATTTGCCTCTGGATGGAGTCTTCAATTACATCTGCCCCATTTTTCCTTGGGGGAGTCCATCTATTTTGGTTATTTGAGTTGCCAGAGTTTTTCTGCTGATTTTTCCCCATTCTGAGTTTACCTAGTTTGGAGGCCTTACCAGAACTGTTCAGTTCGTGGCTTCTTCTGTTTGTCCAGAGAGGTGCAGAGCGTGTTTGTTGTCTATTCCCAGTTCTCTGGTGCTGAGAAAACTGGGGTGCAATGGAATGGCAGCAGCTGCACGGGAGTGTGCGTGGCTGGATTAGACCTCATTCAGCCTACTAGCACAACCAGGGGGCAGGAGAGCAGTAGTAGGCAGATCAGTCCTAGTTCAATACCCTGGAACAGCCAGAGGGTGGGGGAATGGCAGCGGTAGTGTAGGATATGTGAGTGAACAGATCAGTCTTAGTTCAGCCCCACCAGAGTAGCTGGGTTGAGTGGAACAGTCCTTCACCGTGGCCTGTTGGATGTATGCGGCATTAGCAAGCCAATCTATTCCCTCCCAGCATGGGAGCTCGGAGTGAGGAACTCCTCCACCTCAATCTATGGGATGCATGTGGTCCTAACAAACAGTTCTTGTCCTGCCGAGAGCAGAAGACTTCCCCACTGCCTGCTGTAGGGTGCGTGTAGCTCTAGCAATCAGTTCTGGGCCCACCCAACACATATGCCTGGAGCAGGGAACTCCTTTGCTAACCCCTGTTGGGTGTGTGTGTCTCTAGAAGGCTGTTTGGGGTCTTCCTGGAATGGAGGACTCTTCCAACACTGCCTACAGGACACCCGTGGCACTAGGAGGCAGTTCTGGGTCCACCCAAAGCCCTGGTGTGGAAATCTCCTCAGCCGCCCATGGAGTGTGCTTCTCTAGCAAGCAGTTCTGGGTCCTCCCAGAGTGGAGGACTCCTCTGCCACCACCTGCAGAGTGCACAAGGCTCTAACAACTAGTACTGTGCCTCTCTGGAGCAGGGGAAGTCTTCTACAGCCACCTGCAGCCCACAGGAGGTGTGCAGCTCTAGCAAGCAGTTCTGCACCTGGCTAGAGCCCTGGAATAGGAATCTACTCTGCTGCCTGTAGGGTGCACAGCTCTAGCAAGCAGTTCTGGGCCCTCCCAGAGTGGGCGACTTGTCCACTGTCACCCACAGGGTGCACAAGGCCCTAGCAAATGGTTCTGCACCTTCCCAGAGTAGGGGAAATCCTCTGTAGCCACACGCTGCACTCATGAAGTGTGCGGCTCTAGCAAGTAGTTCTGTGCCCACCCAGAGCCCTGGAGCAGGGATCTACTCTGTCATCCGGGGGATGTGCTGCTCTAGCAAGCAGTTTTGGGCCCTCCCAGAGTGGGGGACTTGTCTGCTGCTACCCGTGGGGGTGCACAAGGATCTAGCAATTGGTTCTGTGGCTACCCATAGCAGGGGAAGTACTCTGTGGCAACTCACCACCTGCAGGAGGTGTGTGGCTCTAGCACACAGTTCTGCCCCCACCCAGGACCCTGGAGCAGGAATCTAATCTGCTCCCTGTGGGGCACAGCTCTAGCAAGCCGTTCTGGGAGGACCCATCCACTGGTACCCGTGGGGGTGCTAAAGGCTCTAGCAAGTACTTCTGTGGCTTCCTAGAGCAGGGGAACTCTTCTCCTGCCACCTTCCACTCATGGAAGGCTTGTAGCTCTAGCAAGTGGTTCTGGACCTGCCCAGAGTCCTGGAGCGGGGGTCTCCTTTGTTGCCCATGGGGTGTGCAGCTTTATCAAGCAGTTTGGGTCATCCCAGAGTGGGGAACTTGTCTGCTGCCACCCACAGGGGTGCACAAGGCTATAGCAAGTACTTTTGTGGCTGCCCAGAGCAGGGGAACTCCTTCTGGCCACCCGCCACCCACATGAGTCTTGTGGCTCTAGCAAGGGGTTCTGGACCTGCCCAGAGCCCTGGATCTGGGGTCTCCTCTGTCACCCGTGGGGTGCACAGCTCTAGCAAGGTGTTCTGGGTCCTCCCAGAGTAGGGGAATCATCCGCTGCCACCCATGGGGGTGCAGAAGGTTCTGCCAAGTCGTTCTGTGCCTTCCCAGCACAGGAGACTTCTCTGCGGCCATCCACCACCCACAGGAGGCGTGCGGCTCTAGCAAGCAGTTCTGGGGCCCGCTTTGTACCTGTATTTTGTATTCTTAAATGATCTTCCTTGGATTTTCAGCTTTCCAAACTTCTTTCTTGGCTCAGCTCCCCATCTTTGACTTCATATATATTCTGATTCCAACCAGTTTTTCTTTCTTTGCTCAGGAGCCTCTCACTAGGGTTGCTACCAGTCGGCCATCTTCCCAGAATCCCTCCCTTCCTTCTTTTCTTTCTTTCTCTTTCTTTCTTTCATCATTATTTATGAGTCTGAGTCTCAATGTGTTCCCCAGAAATCATTTCACTTTATCCTACTCAGGAGAGGTCCCAGAGACCTCAATCTCCTGGGCTCAGGTAATTCTTTTGCCTCAGCCTCCCCATTACATTAAATTACAGGCACCCACATCAATGCCCAGGTATTTTTTGTTGCAGATTGGCTGGGACCATTTTCCAACTCACCACTCTCATTGTGAGTCACCGCTTCTATCATTTGAATTGGAGAACAGCCTCAGAATTAATGACATATCCATATATTTGCTTGATGAGAGCCCATGAAGTTTGCTGTAAGAGATGGTACCAAGGTCTTCTATCAAATGCAACAAAACAAGACTCTGTCTCAATAAATTAATGAAGAAAACCATTTGTAGTGGTGTCACTTCTCATTGTTACTTTTTTTTATTGAAGGGAGACAGAGACTTACTTTACTTATCACATTAAGTGTTGAGAAAAGTACCTCATTCTTTGTAACAGTTTGAATCCAACAAAAAAACCTGAAAAAAACTGGACCACAACTATTCATACTTAGCAAGAATAAGATTAAGGCTAAATATTATAACCCACGGTAACACATCTTGTACTGTCATCCATGAAGACCATGTTGTGAATTCATCCTGGAATGTCAGAGGATGCAGGCTTATTGTCAAACATACTGCACTTTTCTGCACACTTTACCTGGTGGTCAGCAAGTGTTTCATGGAGGTATTATACCAGGGTACTATACCATAATCAACAAAACAAGATACTGTCTCAGTAAATGAGTGGTGAAAAACATTTGTATTGGAGATATTCCACATTTTTCTTTCTTTTTTTTTTTTTAAGAGATAGATACTTACTTTATTTGTCACACTCAGTAAAGTTCGGTGAAGTCCACATATAACAGCACCCTTCAACTCCTGGGAGTAGGTAATTTTATTTCCTCAGTCTCCCAAGTAGATGGGATTACAGGTGCATGCCACAACTACTGGCTATTATTTTACTTTGACCATGAGTCTAGTGTTGAAAATTTTCCTACAGATTAGACATCAACTGGAGAAATTATTCACTCAAGGGAAATATTTTTCATACAACTTCTATTAGTCAAGACATCACATAACTCTGACTCTTTGGTATCTTAGATTTTTGTTGTCACTCTAAACTGCCCAGACAGTGAAATCTTGACTCAAGTCAGTTTTTTCATGCACATCAAAATATCCAGATTATACACTCTACACCTTCTCTTCACTTTTCTATCTGGGCCAAAATTTTTTTGCCCCGCTCAGTCCAAGAACAAGGAACAAGGACCAGACATCTCTGGTGACTTACACATGAGAATAACTGGCATTCTCCTAAGGAACCAACCACAAATGAACTTGCCATGACTCCTTCTTCTCTCCCACGCTGGGTAACTACAATCTATTTCTTCCTTTATATACTCCTCGATTCCATCTGCCTACTCACTTTTCCTCATAATTTTGTTCCTAACCATAATTTCTTCTTCTTTCCTTCCTTCTTTCTTTCGTTCCTTCTTTCTTTCCTTCCGCTTTCTTTCCTTCCTTCTTTCCTTCCTTCCTTCCTTCTTTCCTTCCTTCCTTCCTTTCTTTCAGTATTTTTCATTAGACTGCCTCTCACTCTGTTGCCCAGGCTAGATTGTCCATGACCTCAGCCTTGTACACAATGACATCCAACTCTTCTATTGAGGTGATTCTACTGCCTCATCCTCTGGAGTAGTTGGAACTATAGGTTAGGGACATGACACTTGACTATCCTTTCTATTTGAGTAGAAACGTAGTGGGATATTAGGGTAGAGGTTCTGTTTTTGTGGCTCAGCATTGTTTCTAATGCAGGACCTCATGGTATCTGCCCATTTTGGCTGCCCAAATCATTGAAATATTTCAGTCATGTGTGGCATAAGTCATTGAGCTCTATTTAACGTATGATATCTTATCCTGGATTTTGACGATTGTGCAATCTGCAGGCCATCATGACACATAGGTAATATGTCAGGACTGTTTACACACCACAACTATTCTTGGATTTATTTAATCTTTATCGGGTTTTATTTGGTATTGTGTACTTGATGTAACATAATTTTTCAACGTGCATTGTGATCAAGCCCAAAGTCTAACACCTCGCCTGGAATTTAGGATACATGGAAATTTCAAGATAGACTGATATTTCCCATAATCATCATAAATAGTGGAGGTATGGCATACACTACTGGGCACAGTGCATCACCATATTTCTAGGCGGAATATTCAGTGAGGCACCAACCCTCTGAAACAAGCCTGTTCTAGACCTAGAAGACATACATCATGAAAGGTACAACTGGGAATTATATGATATACCATACAAATCTGTCAAATCATTGTTCGATTATTGGGCTCAATTTTTTGTTCCTTAACATCCAAGGGCAGCACTAGATTTAAACTACAATCTTCCATGCAATTACAAATCTGTGACTTGAAAAAAAAATGGATTGTTTAGTCCTTTGGTCATGGTTACAAAATGAAATTTAGGAAGCAGTACTTGAATGTGGAGAAAAGAACCTCACTCTTTGAAATGATATAAACAGAACAACAAACCCAGACAATAGCTATGCATCCTTAGCAGGAATAAGATAAACCTTGAAAATGGTAAACGAGGGCAACACCCACTGTGATGTCATCCATGTTGACCATGTAATGACTTCAACATAAAATGTCATGGGATGTAGGCTTCTGGTAAAGATACCCACTGGATTTTTCTGCTCATTGGAGCTGGAGTCCTGCAAGTGTTTGATTTAGGACATTTCTTAGCCCTTCATACGCAGAGAGATAAGTGATCTCCCATTTGTGCCTTATTGATTACCTTACAGAATGAAATTCATTTACTAGGCTGGCACAGCAGTTTATATTGTGTATAGTATGAGACTTAATATGCATTCCAAATTGTTAAACTGCATAGAGACTCTTAAGTCTCTATGCTCCTCCTTCTTTTGTATCTTTTTGAGACAGAGTTTCAATTTGTCACACTCTATAGAGTGTTGTGCCATCACAACTCACAGAATCCTTTATCTCCTGGGCTTAGGTCATTCTTTTGCCTCAGCTTCTCTATTAGATTGAACTACAGAAGTCCACCTCAATGCCTAGTTATTCTTTGTTGCAGATTGGATGGGACCATTTTCTGACTCATCACCCTCATAATCAGCCACCATTTCAGACATCAAAAATTCAATATTTTTGAAACTACTTGTTGTGGTCGGGGTGGTTTTTCATGCCTCTCATCTTGGCAATTTCAGAGGCTTAGTAATTTAGATTGTCTGAGGTTCTGAAGTGGAGAATAGACACAGCACTGGTTAGAATCTCATCTTTGACAAATAAAAAAATGTTCGCATGTTATGGAGTCTTCTGGCATGCCAGATGAGGGGATAAGTTCACTTGATGAGAACACTTGAATTTTGCTATGAGCTATGATACTACGGTACTCTACCAAAGGATACAATACAACACTCTGTCTCAGGAAACAACCATTTGTATTTGAATTACTACTCATTTTTCCTTTTTTTTAAAAAAATAGATATAGACTTACTGTATTGGTCACATTCAGTAAAGTTCTGTGGCCTCTACAGACACAGCACTCTCCAACTCCTTGGCTTACTCTATTTTACTCTCTCAGCCCCGCAATTAACTGGGACTACAGGTGCCCACCACAATGTATAGATATTATTTATACTTTTGACCACATATTTACTATTGAAAAATTTTCTATTTCCCTATTTTCCTATTTTCTTATTTTCCTAATTTTAAATTAGATGTCAACTAAGGAAATTATTCACACATAGAGGAATTTTTTCCTATAATCCCTATTGGTAAGGACTTAAGATTTTAGAAAACTCTGACACATTGGTACTTAGATTCTTGTAGTCATTCTAAAATGCCCACACAGTGCATTATTGACTAAAGTCAGCGTTTTTTACTGCACAATAAATTATCCATATAATATACTCCACCATTTCTGTTTCACTTTTCAATCTGGTCCAATATTCCTTTCCCCCAGTCAGTTCAAGACCAGGGTCCAAACATCTCTGTACAATCCCTACTCATCAGATCAACTGGCAGTCTCCGATGGAACCAACCACAAATGAACTTGTCCTGACTTAATGCTCCCTCCTCCCCCTCAATAAATCTCCTCCTTTATATAGTCCTGCATTCCATCTGCCTACTGACCTTTCCTTGTAATTTCACTCTTGGAAACTGTAACTACCAAAATTTATTTATTTATTCATTTATTTTTTTTTCTTTTTTCTTTTCTTTCTTTAGTTATATTTTTGGTTCTTTCTTCTTCTTTTTTCTTTCTTTTATTATTACTCATGATACCAACTCTCAAGCTAGATTGTCCTTGATATCACTCTTGTACACAATTACATTCAACTCTTTGATTGAAGTGATCCTTCTGCCTCAGCCTCTGGAGTAGCTGAAACTATTGGTAAGAGAAACATCACTTGACTACACTTTCTATTTAAGTAGAAACCCATTGGGAGACAAGGGCTGAGGATGTCTTTCTGTTGCTCAGCCTTGTCTTTAACAGGGGAGCTTAGGGCCACTGCCAAATTTGGTAGCCCAGAGCATTGAAATATTTTAGTCTTGCATGGGACAAGTCATTGAGCTATACGTAAGAATTGAGCTTACAGGACACTTGAGGATTTTCCAATCCTCAGGCCTCAGTGACACAAAGGGAGTATCTCAGGACACTTTTACATATTTCTGATGAGACACCATCACAACTGTGCATAGATCCTTATCAGGTTTAATTAGTTACTGTGTATTATATATGTGATCCAAAATAACTCATCTGTGTATTATATATGTGATCCAAAATAACTCAATGAGCATTGTGATAAAGAAGCCAAAAAATTAGAACAACCTACCACAAAATTCAAGATTGATGGAAATTTCAAGATAGGCTGATATTTCCATAATTATCATATATAACTGCAAGTATGTGAAGGGGTACAGCCCTAATGCTCAGACATGGTAGTTTAGACTTCTGTGCTCCCCAGGGAACTTGGCCCTAAGATGAAATATCCTTAATGTGGGACTTGCCTGGGCCTGCTGAAGAGCAGAAAGCTACAATTAACAGAAAGAAATGTGCTAATGACCACAGTGGGTTGTAGCTTCAGGCTGTACACCTTTGAGGCACTACAGTTAACAGAAAGGAATGTGCTGAATGGCCACACTGGGTCGTAGCTGTAGGCTGAACACCTGTTGAGGAACTAGGTCTTTGTACTTTGTTCCTTTCTCCTCATAAATGTAATAGTTGCTAATTGTAGTTTAAGGAAATGGGATAACAGAACAGACATCCTGGTGCCTTGTGGTTTCACTCCAAGCAAAATGTTCTCAATGTGTATCAATTGTATAAGTGCTCAGCAGTAATTGTGCTGAATTGCCATTTTTATAACAGTTTCCATGATTTCACATCATTTTCTTCACTTTTTGTTATTTTAAACTTACCACATGTTTTAGAGCATATAAGAGGATCAATAAAGATATGTAGTTACTTAGTGCCTCATGGAGCATCTGTCTTCCTTTCACATTATTCATTTCATCTGCAGTGCTTTCATCTGCATCACCAATTATTTAAACTTGATAAAAGTAACATCTGCTGCAGGGAGAAGGCTGTTGGCCTGGACAGGTCCTGGTTGAACTGTTCACAGAGCTTCTGCTCACTGAGATTAAGGTGAGAACCCTAGGAACTGGTGTAATCGAGAAGGTTACTAATGAGTTGTGAGTACTAAGACTTTTGACAAGCTTGCATTAATAGGCCATTAAGATGGGAAATACAATTTCTGTTGAGGATGAATTTATTCAATAACTAATGACTTTATTGGACACTAAGGGTGTCTTGGTTAAAACCCAATCTTTCTGCCACCTTTTTTCAACCCTCTATAATTTTTATTGGTTTTCTCCTGAGTCTCATAACCAATTGAATTTTCTGTGTGGAAGACATGGGACAGGACATGAAATGGTTTCATCAGCAGGGTAATATTATTGATAAAGATGTGTGGACTGTTTATAACTTGGTGAAGATGGCTTTGCAATCTTTTGTTAATGAAAAGCGGAAAAAATTTATGTAAACCAGTGTCTGAAAAGGTGATCAAGAGCCTGAAATTGCTAAATTGACAGTCTCAGACATAAAGAGAGATTTAGATAACGATAAGTTTTTTTTTCCAAGGAAGAGTCAGAGGAGGAATCATCACCTCACCTCTTTCATGTTCTGCTCTATCTTTGTTGGAAAAAAAAGTTAAACGTTTTATTAAAGAATGTAATGATTTAATTCACAATATGAAACAGAAGACTTCTTTGCCTCCTGCTACCTCTCATATTAGTCCTATGCCTCCTGTGCTTTATAAAGGTGTGCTTTTTCCACCTTCTCCTACTCTGCCTGATGAGTCTAAACCTTTACACTTTCATTCCCCATCTCTGGAGTACAGACCTAAGCAGTTTAATCCTGTTACTCATGCAGCACCTTCAGTGCTGCCTTATGAATATAGATGTCTAGATTCTTTTAGACAAGTTCAAGGAGTAACTTTACCTAACACTTCAGATGTAAGAATTCTCACAGAACCTGACATTTCTTTAGAAGAATCTGGCACTCATAATAGGGATCTGAGCTTAATCATGCCTGTTTCTTGCCTTCCCTATTCAAAGGGTAAGAATGGAATACTATATACTGAAGTAGATTTTAAATTCCATAAATAATTAAAAGATGCTGCAATTGCTCATGGGACTAATGTACCTTATAATGAAGGACTTTTACATTCTTATTGTGGAGATCAGTTTCTTACCCTTGGGTACTGAGAAAGACTCCCTGAAATTTCACATTCTCCTGCTCAATATTTACAATTTTTTTTTCTTGGAGAAGAAATAAATTTAAATGCCATGATTCTTACTCCAATCTCTCTTATGGTAAATTAGCAGGCTCAGGAGACTATTGGTAACAAGCAAAACAAGTTGAGCTTTCCGATAACACTTTTACCACCCATAGAGGAGTTTCATTACATGCATGGGCTCAGTTAGATGAGCCACGTGACACAATTATTTACCAAAATAATACAGGAACCAATTGAACCATATGCTGAATTTCTTGCAAGACTCCATGATGTCATTCAGGGGGCCATTCCCGGTAACAAAACACAATATATGCTTTTGCTTTCTCCTGTGTATGAGAATGTGAATGATGATTGTCGCTGCATATTAGCAGGGATTTGAAATGAAGAACATGTATCCATTGATAAAATTTTAGAGCCTGTAAAATGTATAGTGTAGCTCTTTCCAGGCTTCACAAATTGGAGGTCAAATTGGTTCTCTTATGGCTGCTTCTTTAAAAACTAACAATTCTAAATGTTATAATTGTGGCAATGATACTGGATTTTGCTACTGGATTTCCTGGCTCTTGGTCTTGGCAGTTTGAAGAATGAAGCAATGAACCACAGAATCAGAAGTAGGTTAGGTTGTATTTAACAAGTGTTATAGCTCTCACAAAGAACCAAACCTCCTCTCAGAGCATGATCAGCAATAAGATATGTTTTGTAATACAAGTGTTACAGCTCTCACAAAGAACCAAACCTCTTTGCTCTCCTGCTCTCATGAAGGTATGGGTTTCAGCTCTTTGCTTAGGAGTTTATACAGTTGCAGTTGTCCATTGAGCTTTTGGGTCTTGAAAACAGACCAATTAGGAGCACTAGATAAATCAGGCATGCACTGGAGGAATTGTCAGAAGTCCATGTGAGGAGACAGCATGGCACCAGTGTCTTCCCCCACTGGTGTCTGACCAAATTCCTCCATTTTCTGCAACAGCAACAGGTCCAGGGCCAAGGTAGCTGGTCTCAGTGCCACCTTGTCCAGTATCATTCCTCCCTCTCTGAGTGGAAACCCTAAGTGCTATTAGGAAAAAAGGGTGAAGACTCAATCTAACTGCTTCCTGCTGAATTGGGTGATGATAGAAGAGGCAGTTAGGGTTTCTTCAGGGGGAAGACTGATACAGGGATCTGTGATAGAATCAGGTGTTGGACTGAAATCATATTTATTGTGTTTGGCTTGGTGAGAGTTCAGGAAAATATAAATCTGATTAAGACATTAAAAGACAAGGGTAGAACAGTGAGAGGAGGGAGGTTTAATTATAGTGTCAGGTTAGAGGAACAAAGTCAGTGATTGTGCAAAAAAAAAATATTAATACTTTTCTTGCTATTTTTTAAATAATGACTTCAAATTCTCTTTAGGCTCATAAGAGTAAGTCGACTTTGGTTGGCTCTCTTCAGAGTTTTTTTCTGTAAATAGTGGAGGGTTTCAGGTTTTTATATGTGAATGATGTATCTAGGAATCTACACCCATAACTTCAACAGTTGTAGAAGAAGACAGGATAACAGAAAAGGGACCTTTTCAATTTGGGTTTAGGGACAGTAAATTAGAGGGAAGAGTTTTGATCATGACTAGCAACTTTAATTTGCTTTAAACCTGTTAAAGCAAATAGTGTGTATACTTATGCAGTTCCCCTTTTACCCCTAGACGTCTCAACTAAGGGATACAAAGAAGGATACGATTCCTTTTTGGGAGCCCCTGCAGGACCAGAACAAACTCTTGGGATGGCCTTCCCTGTGAGGACTTTTGGACACATGGAAGAAGATGTGGTTGTAGTAGAAGGTGGGTATGATCTAGGTGGTAATGGTGTCTCCCTCAAGAATTATTGACAGATATTACACAATTGTGGGAGTCTGTTCCTGAGGATAAAGAACACTTGTACATAGGTTACCTCAGACCACTTTTCTTCTTGTTTACAAAACGTGACCAGTTGAGAAATGGTGTTATAATTAAAAGTACTCCCTGAAGGGTATTTTTTACGAGTGAAGAGTTGATATTGAGGCCAGGCCTGGGTGCAGCAGGAAATCATACATTCATTTTTGAGTGCCTGGGGCTAAAAAATGTCCCAGTGCTCCAGAATGCAGCCCAGCAGGGTGTCCTCTCAATGAGAGACTATTACCCATCTCTGAGAAAGAACAAATGCCCATCGCCTGAATCAATTCCTCCCCATATTCCTGAGTTGGCCAGAGCATCTTCTAAACAACCCAGGAAGCCATCCACCAAACAAAAGGAGGCATCTCTCCAATGTTCCAGGAAGAAACCCTAAGGAGAATGGCATCCTCAGCCCCAGAACTTTTCTGGAATAAGCCACTCTTACAAATGTAGTGCTTAGTCCCCACCTGTTCTCGTATACTTATATCATGCTAGCAGCACAGCTCCAAGAAATCAGGTCCAGGGAGCCTTGGCCCCACCTGATGCATGTGTTCTTCCTCCTCTTACTGCACCTTCCCCTACTAGCCTCAGAGTATCTATCAAAGGGGGGATAAGCCCCGTCCCGGAGAAAATGGTTGTGTGATCTTTGCACATTTAATGCTATAGAATTAATGCAAGATTTTTCCAAATTCCCCACACCGGAAGAAATCAAATACCCAGGGTCATAATGGTTGCCAAAGTTCACTGACATTCCCATCTGTGGGAGTCATTCTGGGCTTCCCTTTACAGGTCTCTGGTTGCCAAATAAACTGAAGGGAGTAATTTTGCCCCTATTTTGATGCTTAGTTCTCTTTAAAAAGGTTAGCTTTTCCCTCAAACACATGATGTACATAGTTAACATTCAATAAAAAAAATAAATAATAAATAAATAAATAAATAAAAACTATGAAGAAAAAAAAGCCAATCTGTTTTAGTTATGCAATACAAGGCAATAAAAAGGATCCTACAACACACCTATAATATTTGAAACACTTAAAACATCTGAAAAATACCAGAATTAACCAGTGACAAACCCTAAATACATAACAACTAAGCACATAAAGCAGTTTTTTACCAACATTCAAAGTATGTAAACTACAAAGAGAGAGAGAGAAGCAGCAGAGATCTATAGAGATAAATAGGAAAAGTTTGGGACCTTCAAAAAGAAGAAAAGATAGTAAAAGCTGAGAGAGTAGAAGTTTTCAAAGGCCCTCACAAGTCTTGGGATCAGAACCATTGCTGGGAACCCCCTTACTCAGCTCTTGAGCAGAGAAAAGGAATAAAGAGGAATAGGTTCCAAATTCTTCCAACAGTCCCCTTGCATCCTTTATGAAGCCAAGGGAAATTAGAAAGTTTTCTCCCCAACAACCTCTTGCCTGTGACCTGGAAATCAGCATCTACATGATGCATATTTACAGGCTGGTGGGTATTAAAATTATTAGTCTCTAATATTATCACTATAAATAAAAGCAGGATAGAAGTAAGTTGTCCCATTGCTTGCCACAGATTGTCAATTCCACTGTCTTTCCTGGAACTTGGTCTTTTCTCTTTTCTTGGTCTACTCTCCTGCCTGGCTCATCAAATATGATACCAGACTTTGATACTGTATTTCCAGGCTCTAGGTCTTGGTGGTTCAAAGAATGAAGCTACAGACCACAGAATCAGCAGTAGGTTAGGTTTTATTTAACAAGTGTTATAGGTCTCACAAAGAACCAAACCTCCTTGCAAAGCCTGATCAGCAGTAAAATAGGTTTTATAATACAAGTGTTACAGCTCTTACAAAGAACCAAACCTCTTTGTTCTGCTTTTTCTTCGAGTTCTGGGTTTGGGCTCTTTGATTAGGGGCTTATACAGTCTCAGTTTTCCAATGAGCTTTTGGGTCTTGAAAACAGACCAATCAGGAGCAGATTTTAAAAATAGACCAATTAGGCATACACTGGAGGAATTGCCAGAAGTCCACTTGAGGAGACAGCATGGTGCCAGTGTCTTCCCCTGCTTGGGTCTGGCCAAATTCCTCCATTTTCCACAAAGCAACAGGTCCAGGTGAAAGGTGGCTTGTCTCAGTGCCACTGTGTCTTGTGTCATCAAGTCTTGTCACATTCAGAGTAACTGTCATAAAGCCAGAGAGGAGAAATTCTCTGAATCTGCTCTGCCATCTGGAGTTTGTATGCAGTGCAAAAAAGGAAGGCATTGGATGTTGTTTTGTTTTGGTTACACCCTATGACCTGAAAAGATACAATCAGACCCCAACTTAGATATAATTAATTAGTAATTTATTTTACCTTCCAAAGGAGCTGCTGCACTGGGTGGCAGCAGCAGCCAAGTAGGGGTGTGTGTTACCTTTTATAGGTTTTGTGCAAGCATATTACAGAAGCAAAACATGTCTTGTTAAGGGGGGATTACAGCTCAGGAAGTCATGGATACACGAATGGTTACAGTAATACAACAATGATTAATACAGCTTTGGTTGACAATGGATACATCTCATATTACAATGGTTAGGGTCATACAACAGTAATTAATCAAGTTTTGGTGAGTTTTCCACCATTGTTCATCTACCAAGAAGCCTCGGTATATTTTTCACCATTGTTCATCTGTTTTGTGAAACTTCAGACTTTTCTTCCTTGTTCTGAAGCTTGTTTTTGGCAACCCTAGGGGAAAGGAGCCTGGGAACTTGGCTTGGAAGCACATTGGAAGAAGGACTTGCCTTTTCCCAGAAGTCAACTCTGAGGGGGAGGGGGAAAGGAGGAGGAAAATCAGATGGTGGGAAGCTCGTCACAACATTCCCCACTCCTCCTCTTGGAAAATTTAATTTTTAATTGAAGATGATGGCTGAGGGGATTGGTGAGTAGAGTTTTGTTCTTTTTTCTTTTTTTTAACTTAGTTGGTTAAGTCCAATCTCCATGTTGCAGGTTGTGTAGTTGTTATAGTAGAACAGTTAATAATCGAAGTGGCTATTCAATTTAGTCTTTTTTTAGTTTTTAAGAGTTCTTGTTAGTAGAGGATTGATGAAACCTTTTTGAACAATATTGGTGGCAAGGCTTATATTTTATTAAACTTTGTTTCTTGGCAGAGTTTACCAAAAAAGAGTTTTTTTTTTAAACCAATTTCCACTCTTATAACTTTATGTACATTATTTTGTAATATTTCATATACTATAAATTTGTAACAGCTGACCTATGTTAAATATAATTATTTTATATAATTTTATATTCTTTGGCCAGTTTCTTAGTTCAAGCAGTTATATTTTATTTTATTAGTTGACAGTACAGAGAAGCTTGGGATTTGATACAGGTGAATTACAGCCTTTCTTTTTTGAATTATTTTTTTTTCCAATTTTTTCATTACTAAAGACAAATTATTGTAGAACTGATTCAGTTGTTAAGATAAGATGTACTTTCAATATATTAGTTATTTGTATATAGTTTAGTAAAAATAATTATTATCTAGACTCTTTTTAAAATTGACTTTGCTGGAACCTTTTATAAGGACTTTTTATGTTAGACTTTTTAGAAGCTTTCCATAAGCCCAGGTTTTATCTGTGCTATTAGATATTTGTAAGTATTGTTTTTTTTTCTTGAGGTTCTCAAGCATATTTCAATTCCCAGATGTATTATAAAGTTACCTTTGTTACATATTACAGATCAGAAAATGTTACTGATGGGTAACAGTAACCAGTTACTGTTTTCCAGAGGGATATTTATTGGCTTTACAAAGTCAACCTTAATCCCTTAACACAGTCGGGACATTTCTCAAAACGTTATTTCAGCCAAAACTTTGGTAAAATAACTAGTGTCTTTATTATGTTTTACAGAATAAATAAAACTCTTATTAAACTTTTGTAAATTATTGTTAGAAATTAACATTTGCTAGAATATTAACAAATGGCTTGTAAATTTTGAAGAAAACATGGAGAGAAAAATAATACATGTTTTAAACTGTGTTCATAAATATATACATTGTTTCAAAATTTACAAATATTTTAAAAGACAGAAAATAGTTTTCTTCCCTTTTGGAAAACAGAACACAGACAAAATTAATAATATTTCAAACAAAAAGCAATAATAAACTAGCTAAGTTTCATATAACTGATTTTTGTTTTGTTTGAAACTAGATTAGCAATATTTATAGATGTGTTAACTTTCCACTGAATGTTTTAAAAAATATTTTACTTCAAAATTACTTAATTTTTAAAGACATTAGAAATTTAAATTTGAGAGAATTCTTTAAATTGTTGTATTTTTAATTTTTTTAGGATGAACTTTGAACTCAGTCAATTATATAAAAAACACATTTTTAGGTGAAATAAAATTATTACTGACAGTACATGTTAGGACAGACTAATGTTTTACAATATTGGAACATATATGTAATTATAATTTACATAAATTTATTACCATTTTATATTTGACAATGTTTTTTTATATGAGCTCAACCAATTAAATAAGTTTAATTTGTTTTTCTTAGGTTTGGAAACTGCTACTCTTGGTTCATGTGGCAGGTGCCACAACTATTGTGCTATGGGCACCAAACTCTAAATGTAGAGCTTTTACTTTGGAAGTTTTGTCAAATATCAAAGGTTTAAAACATTTGTTTAAGTCAAAATATTTTGAAGGAAATACATAGTCAACTGAATTATATGTAAACTTTTTTACAAGCTCTTTTTATGAGCTTTATTTAAGCTGTACAGGCAGTCTCTAAACATTTTAAATCTTTAATTTTTATCTTGTTTCTTACTTTTAAACAACTATTTTGTTTCAGGATAAATTTATTACAAAACATTTTTTCTTTATACAATGTTATTATTTTCTGTCTAATTTTCTTACTCCCTAAAATTCATTTTTTATAAAACAGGATTATAGTTAACCAGGTATTCATTAAACTGATAATTCAAACGTTTTAAAAGGTAAGAATTTCTTTTTTTGATTAAGAATTTTAGGCAACTAAATTATTATAATTTATAAATGAGAGACATTTTATGAACCATAATATTCATATAGGATTTTTTTTCAACCAAAGCTAAATAGGAAATCTGTTTTTCCGTCTCAGGTAAGCTTCGAAATTAGATTTTTATTTTTCAACACTAACATATCACAGGTTATATCTTTTGAGCTTTAGTAAAGTTATGAATAAAGCATTTTTAAACATTTGGAAGGGGTTACTTTGAGTAGGGAGTACATACTTTGATTTTTTTCCTATATAAAAACTATGAAGACCTAGTAACCTTGCTTAAGGTACAAATTTATTCATTTGTTAGAATATCTATTTAGTTTTTAAAAGTATGTTTTTATTACAAATGAGGCAATTTAAATTTAGTATTATTTGTTTTAATGTTTTTTGTTGGCAGTTGTTACTTATCTGGCAATTCTGTTTAGTTCTTTTGTCCCTGCAGTGTCAATTTTCAGCCTCCCCCATCTTGTTCCTTTTTTTTTTAAACCATTTTCAGCCCTTCTAAGATATGGAAGACTCAGTGGGCTACCTTCTTGGAGCCTCAACTGAAATGGCTGGGCATTATGCTATTTTTCAGACACCTCACGTAGATCTTGGTATGAATGTGGAGAAGTAGGCTCATAACAAGGAATTAATAGTTAAATCTTGCAAAATGGAGGCAGTGAGGTGGGAAAGTTAGGCGAAAAAAGTTAAAACTTTCTGGGATCACTCCTATGATCTATCTTACAAAGGTATAAGTGAATCTCTCTAATTGTGGAATATAAAAGTCTTAACACAATGACTATGAGAATGATATTAAGGCAATGTTGGCCAACTGGATGAGAATGTTTCAAATTGTATATGGAACTATCACACTGTACTATGATATCACCCATGATAGTATTAATGTGCACAACTATGATTTAATAATTAAAAAAAAACAAACTTTCTTTACTAAGTCTTAATTTTTAGCTAGTCTTCAGCTGCTGTTGCCAGCGACAATTCTTTGGCTTGTATAAGTGAAAATGAAGGCTTACCAGAAAATGTGATCAGATGACAAAATAAGAATTAACTTAATTACCTTTTTCTTGAGTTCTGGCAACTCAGAGTATTACAATCAGGCAAATGGTAAACAAAAAAAAAAAAAAAGGAGGGGCCCAAAAAATCAGTGATAATGGGCCATCAAAGAGTTAGGGAGATATTAAGCTTAATATCAGTAATAAAGATGAAGAGATGAATGATTACTAGGCCAAAGAGGCACCAGACAGTGAGGTGTATAGAACATATAGAAGTAAGTAGGTTCTTTGAAAGAAAAGATCTGAAATTTATTTACAAATGTTTTTAACACTGCTTGTTTCAGGCCAAGACCAGTCTTTCAAAAAACACTGAACAAATGATTTAAAATGATAAGTTAGATCCATGAACAAAGTCTAATAGTTTACACTTATTTTTACATAAGTGTAAGAATCAAGACTGAATCACATTTTCATATACTGTTAACAAGCTTGTGAGTGAATTAACATAGCAGGCATTGATTGGACTCTCATTTTTATTTCAATAGCATTTTTGGTGATTGGTGTTGATATATATTTCTAGGAGTCCCTGACAGACAGTATGGTTGTAGTTTTCACTGGTGGGGCCTGCCAACCCAGGGTCCCTCTTTAAAGTTTTTATCATACTGGCTTTTCCTTGGATGTTTTTAAGGGTGTTACAATAAGTTACTTTAACCGTTACATGTTTTTATAGTAATTTATAACAAATAAGTATAACAGAAATATCATTAATAGTTAAATAATGTTTGTAGACTACAGTTAAAAATAGATATCAAAATGGCTTACCTCTGTGTTCCCTTTTTAGGGTCCCTGGGATGTTTTCAAGGGGCACTTCACCTTCAATAGATTACAGCTTTCCCTCCTCAGAGACCACCTGAAGATCTGCAGAATATATACTAATCAAAATAATGCCATGTTGTTAGTTTAAAAAGTAAAGAGGATTTTTTTTTTTTTAGTTTCAGATGAGTAATTGACCTTGGCTTTTTTGCTGAAAGCAGGCACCTTATTTTAAAGTTATTTGTTACATAGTAACCATAGTATTTAGTTTGTTTGTTTTGTTTTTTTTTAGGCAGAAGAGGAGCAGTTCTATAAATTTTGTATTAACTTTGTAATTTTCAGAGAGAGAGGATCTTTAGCACAAGTGGGTTATTTGTCATGTTAGAAAAATAGGAGTTAATTCTAAACTAACATTGTACAGTAAAGTTTAACTATCATTTTGACAGGAATGTTGAAGTGACTGGGAGATGTAGAGGATATGAGAGAAAAGGTAAAAAGGTAGTAATTTAATCAGATAATTTGGCAGGGTGAGGCAGGGGACAGAGTCAGTTTCTCAGTGGCCATCTCCTGTGTGAAAAGCAGTTCTTGTACTCCAGCTACATTCAGTGGTCATAGTCCAGTTTGAAATAAATTGTACATAAAAGAGAAATGTTGACACTTAAACTCACAAATTGAAGGTGTACCAGGAAGTAAATAATATGTAGAAATAAAAATGATGCCCAGTCTGAAGGATAGTGACTAGTTTACAAGGAAAAAGTAGAGGAAGGAAAACACAGATTTTCTCTGGATTGAAATCTAAGGGAACTTTGAAGGGACATTGAATAAAGCACTGAAAAAATTAAATATAATCTTGACTAACAAATGTTACCATAGGGAATAAAAACTTACTAAGGATTCTTTTCATTTTATTTTAGACAAAAAATTTAGCAAGGTTTTAATTGTCCTGCAGTCTTTCTCTTTATGATACTTCCCCCAGATTCTCCTAAGTTCCCTGGACTATTTAAATCATATTTTTTTGCCAGAGCCTCTACCTTTTACCCCCAACCCCCCATATGATTTGTAGACTCATGTTACTATTTGCCAAGTAGGTGCCTGCTTATCAAAGTTGAAAATCTGAAATTTCTAGTTTCTCTTTGTTATGCTGGTTAGTTTTATTTATAGAAAACATGCACTTTCTTACCATTGTTCTTGTTAAATTTGGCTGAAATTACAGTTACTGAAAGAAGATTTTCACAAATTATTCTGTCTTATTTTGAACAAATTACTAAGCAGAAGAAAATATTACAATATAAATATTATAAAAAACAGATAAACCAATAAAGCTAAATTGATAAGTGGACAGGACCTAAGACATAAATGAAATTTAACAGACAGAAATTAGTCAGGTGCAGAGCCAACTAATACCACTCAAATGTCTTTTCGGCCATGGGGCCCTGAAATCACCTTTAACTCTTTCACTCACTCACTCATATAAAACTTAAGACATACAAAATATACACAAACCAGAACCAGCACAGTTGACTTCAAAAACCCAAGACAACCCAATAAAAACTGCAATTAATAAGAACAAAACTAGCCTGCAAATACAAATAGTCCAAGAAGCTGATAATATCAAAACAGTTTAATAAGGAACTGCAAACATGACAACACAAAAACAAACAAACCAGAGAGACAGGAGAACATCTTCCCCATATAGGGAACAGGCACTTATGCTGTGTCTAGCCTAGCCTATTGTTCCCCTAGATTCTCTAGAGACCCAGACAGATTTACTTAAGGCACCATTATTAAATCACCAAAATGGAAAATATGGAAACCTGTGACCCGAGTTCTTTTCTATTTTTCTCTCAATGGCTGAGAGCCCCTGGGCAGAGGGACATCATATCGTAGGCCTTCACTGGAGCTATCTGCCAGTGCCAGTAGAGGAGGGGGTCCAAGAGTAAGGATCTCCCTGGGGCCTCTGACTCTCTCCAAACAGATACAGTCAGATACACACTTTGATGTAATTAATTGGTAATTTATTTTACTTGCTGCATTGGGTGGCAGCAGCAGCCAAGTAGGGCCGTGGATCACCTATTATAGGTTTTGTGCAAGCATATTACAGAAATAAAACATGCTGTTTAAGGGGGGTTACAGCTTGGGTAGTCATGGATACAACAATGGTTACAGTAATACAACAATGATTAATACTGCTCTAGTTGACAATGGATACATCTAACATCACAATGGTTACAGTTATATGACAGTAATTGATCAAGTTTTGGTGAGTTTTCCACCATTGTTCATCTACTGAGCAAGCCTCAGTAAGTTTTTCACCATTGTTTATCTATTGAGAACTTGGGTGTTTTGTGAAACTTGGGACTTTTCTTCCTTGTTCTGAAGCTTTTTTCTTGGCAACCCTAGGGGGAAGTAGCCTGGTAACGTGGCTGGGAAGCACGTTCATGGCCACTATGGCAGGAGGAGGGACTTGCTTCTGACACAGAGGGAAAAGAAGGAGAGAAATGGGGTTGTAGGAAGCTGGTAACAATAATTAAGGATAAGGATAGTAATATTCTTCCACCAAGGGAGTCAAAGAACTACCAGATGTGCCAGACACAAGCCAGGACAACAACAAGGACTCAAAAACTGAAGCATATCCTGTCACCAAAGGGGTGACACATGTCCAGACTCAGGCAACTCCTGACACCCAGAGCTATTAAAAAATAACACCTAGTGTCTATGCAAATTCAGGAGAGTTTTGTGCCAGCTTTACAGCCTTATTTAGCTGATACTTAAACTTTAGTTTCATATTACTCATGATAGCACTTGCATTGGATTTGCCTGTTGTGGAAAATGTTTCTTTGACTCCTTGTGATGTCCCATATACTTTAGCTATGGGGCTTTATGGTTCAATCCATAAAAATTCAGTTGGTTTAATAATAGGAAGAAGCACTTCCACTAGTAAAGGACTATATGTACATATAGGTGTCCTAGATGCAGATTACAATGGTGAAATTTTCATCTTAGCTTCTGTAACTCAACAAATCACATTATCTGTGGCAAGATGTATTTCAAAATTTTTTACTTTTGCCTGTTTACAAGGGCAAGGTTGCTTCTGGTCAAGAAGAGGGAGGTCTTGGAAGTACTGGAACACATGTTTTCTTGCAAACTTTTAAAAATGACTCTTAACTGTGATATCAGGTCACCTTCCCTGATGGCACTAAATGAGAAGGACTTGTAGACACTGGTGCTGATGTTTACATCTTTGCTTTATTCACTTAGCCTCCTGCCTGGCCTAATTGGTGTATTCAAGCCACTTTTGTGGGCCTTGGAACAATTTGTATCATTGAGCAAAGTGCAAACGCTTTAACTTTTAAAGGGCCAGATGGCCAGCCAGCCAGAACAAAGCTTTATATTGCTAGTATTGCCATCACTATATGGGAAGAAAATATTTTACAGCAGTGGGGAGGTATGATAACAAACCTACCATACCTTCTTCTGTTAAAAACATGATGTTTGATATGGAATACTATTCTTCCATATCTCTTCTTCCTGAATGAGGGGAAGATGTGAGAGTTGGGAAAGAACAGTCAGGTCTAGGTTTTCCTGTTCTCCCAGAGCATATCCCTAGTTGCCACTGCTAAGCACCTCACCCTCTCTTAGTTGGAAATCTGATAAACCCACATGGACTGAGCAATGGTCCCTTCAGAGAGAAAAATTAGAAGCACTTCATTCAATAGTTACTGAACAACTGAAATTAGGTCACATTAACTCCTCTGTCAGCACATGGAACTCCCCCATTTTTGTGGTTAAAAAGAAATCAGAAAAAGGGAGACTGTTAACAGATTAAGAAAATTAAATTTTAAAATTCAACCTATGGGACCACTTAAGCCAGGGATTCCTAATCCTTCATTAATTCTTAAAGGATTTCATATAGTAATTGTTGATTTAAACAATAGGTTTTTTTTGACATATCTTTGACCCCCAATGTTTCTGGAAATATGCTTTTACAATTCCTCATTGAAATAATTGTTTTTCTACTTTGAGATACTAGTGGAATGTTTTATCTCAAAGCATGGTAAACATCCTCACCTTGTGTCAAATGTATGCATAATAACCTGTACAAAAAAATATTAAAACATATTTATGCACATTCATACTATCATGGGATACAGTGTGTTATTTCCATTACAATTTGAAATACTTTCATCCGATTGTCCAAAATAGCCATCATGTCATTCTCATAATTGTTGTGTTAAGAGGAAGGGGAGAGGGAGGGGAGGGGTGAAGGGAGGCTGTACAAAAATTAACTTTACAGTTGCCTGATGGCATTTATTTATTTTTTAAATTTATTTTTCATTAAATCATAACTGTGTACATTAATACTATCATGGGGTTCAGTGTGTTGTTTCTATATGTAATTTGGAATACTTTCATTCAACTGGTTAACATAGCCTTCATGTCATTTTTTTTAGTTGTTGTGTTAAGATATTTATATTCTACATTTAGTAAGATTCACATGTACCCTTATAAGATACATCATAAGTGTAATCCTACCAATCACCCTCCCTCCACCCATCTTCCCTTCTCCCCTGATAAGTTTGTTGCCTTATTTTATTACTCAAAGATTTTCCTGATACATGTTTAAATATTATTACTGATTACATTTATTTGGCATATGTGGGAAAACTATAGGAACTACTATATTGTCTGATGATCAATCAGAAATTCTTTTATTTACTTGACACACTTCAAAAATTAACTCAGAATAGAAATGTGCCAATTTTCATAACCCATGAATGGGCTGACCCTAATTTACTTGGACATTTAATTGCAGGCAATGATTCTATTGATAAACTAATGGTATGGTGCAGAGAGCCCATGAGGAACACACTTTGCCCCATACCAATGCTTCCTCACTCAAACTTTAATACTGTATTACATGGAAGAAAGCAAAAGACATTATAGGTCTTGACCTACTTTTCAAACAATTGCAATTACTCTCTTACCTCCAGATGTAAACCCTAGAGGTTTAAATCCAAAAAAACTATGACAAATAGATGCAGAATTTGTCAAATCTATCAAATCTAAATATATTCATCAGGAGGAGAGGGGTAAGATGGCTGACAGGCACCAGCCTCAGACAGACACACTTGTACAGACCGAAGAATAATGTCCTTAAAATACTCAATAAAGTTGAAGATAGGGAGCCAAGCCGAGAGATAAGTGATATCTGCAGGACATCTCTGCTGAAGCAATTTGAAATTCCAAGACAGCAATTTACAGGTATATAATACATTTCAAAGTAAAATTGTCCATCCCTTCCTCCCCAAAATTTGTAGTTTTATTTTTGTTTTCTCTTCGTCTGATCCTGTAAGTTTTCTACAGTTGAGTGGTGAACTAAAGACCTATTATCTCACTCCATTTGTGACAACCACAGGAAGAAGTGTCTACTCCCCTAAAGGGACCCAGCTGATATTCTAAACACTCTCTTGCCTGGCAGAAAAACTGAACAAACATTTTCACTGACATTTTGAATTTCCAGTGCACTCTTCTCCAATTGTCTACTGAGACAGTGAGGGGGGGCGCAAGAGCAGTGTTCCCCAACCCTGCGAGACCAAAAGCCCAGTCCCAATATTGTAGCTGGAGACCTGCTAGATGTGTGTGCATTCTGCAAGGGGCAGCAGAGGAGTCTCCCATTCCAGGCACCCATGCAAGAGGCCTCAGAACTCCTTGCTAGAGCTGTGCATTCCCCACGGTCAGCATTAGAGGAGTACCCCAAACTAGGCAGGCCCAGAACTATTTGATAGAGTCATGCACGTCCCATGGACAGTGGAGGAGGAGTTCCTCACTCAAGGCTCCCATGTTGGGTGGTCTCAGAAGTGCTTGCTAGAGTCACACATCTTACAAAGGTGGCAGTTGAGGAGTCCCTGCTCCAGGCAGAGCCAGAACTGCTTGCTAGAGCCAAGGAGTTCTCAACTCTGGATGAACCCAGAACTGCTTGGTACAACCAGATGCATCCGGCAGGCAGTAGTAGAGGAGTCACCTGCTCCAGGCTCTTGTGCAGGGCAGGCCCAGATCTGCTTGCAAGTGCCATGCATGTCCTGCAGATGGTGGTAGAGTAGTCCTCCAATCTGAGCAAGCCCATAACTTCTTGCTAGATTCACAAGCATCCTGGAAGGTGGAAGAAAAGTCCCCCACTCTGGCAGGACCCAGAACTGAATGCCAGAGCCACGCAAGTCCCACAGGTGGCAGTGGAGGAGTCCCTCACTCCAGACACCAGTGCCTTGTGGGCCCAGAACTGCCAGAGCTTTACACTCCTGATACCCTGGCCAGCCTCTCAAGAACTATGAGAAGATGGACAGTTGTCAAGGAATCATACTAAAATAGTGTTACCCTGTAGTGAAAAGCAGCAGCCACAAAAATAGGAACAACAAGCCTAAGACCCATAAGGCTCTTCCATACAGAATGGCTCTCACTGTCTCAGCAACCATAGGAAGCTGGCATCTATTCCAGTGGCATCCACTGATTGAACATTTAAGGTACAATCTCCACATGCTGTAAATTCAGGCTGGGGAAGAATCAGCAGAAAAACTTGGGTAATTTGAATAATGAGAGTAGATCAGCTCCCACAAAGAAGGATGGGACAGATGCAAATGAAGACTTCACCCATAAATAGATAGCTTAGAAATTGAGATGTCAGAAATTGAGTTCAGAATTTGGATAGCAAATAATATTAGCAATATGGAAGAAGAAGGTAATTAGAATTTCAAGAAATTACTCAAAAGATGTCTCAAGAACTTATACAAAAGATGTCTTAAGAATTCAATTATTTCAAAGATAAAATGGCCGAAAGTTTTGAAAAACTGAGGCAAGGGGTTGCAGCCCTCAAAGAATCAAAAACATGGTAAAATCCCTCAGGAACAGAATGGAGCAAACAGTAAAAACGATCTCAGACACTGAAGACAAAGCTTCTGAATATGCCCAGAAGGATGAAGAGAAATGGAGAGCATAAATGGATCATGCTCTCAGATAGCTCTGGGATAATTCAAAGAAAACTGTTATTCATTCTATAAGAATCCCTGAAGGTGACGAAGCTTCTTCCAAAAGCAAAGAGGCTTTATTTCATGAAATTATGAAACAGAACTTTCCATATATGCCAAGAGACTCTGAAATTCTGATAGCAGACATTTTCAAAACCCAAACACAACTCTACCCGAACAAGACATCCCACAGAAACATCATAATTAACTTCACTAAGTTTTTTATTAAATGATAGCTGTATACATTAATGAAAACATGGTGTACAGTGTAGTGTTTTAATATACCATTTGAAATATTTTCATCAAACTGGTTAACACAGACTTTGTGTCATTTACTTAGTTATTGTGTTAAAATATTTATACTCTAGTTCTAGAAAAGTTCACTTATAACCTTGTTAGACAGACCATATAGGTGATCTTTCTAGTCACCCTCCCACCACCCATCCCCCCTTCTTCCCTCCCTCTCCCAACCCCTCTCCATATTCTTGGGCTAGAATTAGGTTGTAGCTTTCATTTGAGAACCATAAATTTGTTTCATTATAGAGCTGTGTACATTGGATACTTTTTCTTCCATTCTTGTGATAGTTTGCTAAGAAGAACATTATACAGTTCCATCCATGTAAACATGAAGGATGTCTCCATCTTTCACTAGAGCTGCATAGTATTCCATGGTGTACATATACCATGGTTTATTGATCCATTCATGGATCGATGGGCACTTGGGCTTTTTCAATGACCTAGCAATTATGAATTGGGCTGCAATAAACATTCTGACACAGATATTTTTACTGTAATGTGATTTTTGATCTTCTGGGTATATACCTAATAAAGGAATTGTGGGATCAAACGGCAGGTCAACTTTTAGTTCTCTAAGTGTTCTCCAGACGTCTTTCCAAAAGGAATGTATTAGTTTGCATTCCCACCAGC
>CAUYTI010052530.1:0-42743 GCA_963575145.1 Galago senegalensis | reverse complement strand
ATTTTAAAGCAATAACTGAGAAAATGACATGAAGGCTGTGTTGACCAGTTTGATGGAAGTATTTCAGATTGCATGTGAAAACCCCACACTGTACCCCAGAAGTGCATTAATGTACATAGTTATCATTCAATTAAAAAAAATTACATTTACAAATATAAATTAACGATGCATTTTGTAGCACTTGGCATTTGCATATCATTTTCCAAGAGTTTTAGATTTCATAGGTATTCATGAGAAAGGTAGACATTGAAAAGTAGATAGTTTCCTGTGGATTACCAAAGCAGAGGGAAATGCAAGATTATGAGGAACTCCGTGGAAATTCATCTCCTAGGAAGATCACAGTGACCTTAACAACTTTCAGTTGGAGGGAGAAAAAAATCTGAAAAGCGTACATGTTCATAGCATCTGAGTATCTACAATTAAGACTTCTGTAAAATGTGGAAATGTCTGTTAATTTAGTATAAATAATTAAATCTAGCTTACTATCTATTTCTGTTAAAATATTGTACAAAAGATATTTAAAAAATGAAAAACTAGAGAGAACATTGAGAATTTAAAAAAGGTGTTTTCAAAATTACTTTGTGGTGTTCAAGAGCGCCTAATACCAATAGCTGTTATATGAGTGGTACATATCTTTCATTTAGAAAAAGAAATATCTTTTGTTGAGGAAAAGAAGAGCAAAGTGACAACTTAAATAGTTGCCATTTTGATATTTTATTCAATAAACATGCATATCTCTGAAATACAGGCCGGTTCCATATTTGGTACACAGTTTACAAACCAATCTCTTCTGGTATTGGACATTCTATATTGGAAATAATGCGAAGCGATTGGTTACCAATGTGGTACTTCTGTAATTGTAGCCCAAGGTGGTTTTGACCACATGTGGTTTCTTTCTTGCTGACTTTAGAAGCTGATGCCCCTTATAGGATTCCATATTGTTGAACCAGAAAGCATAGCGTTTGGAACTTAATTTATTACAATAAATATTACTGACACATGTACCAGAGCTGTTGACTTGGCGTGAGCAGTGAGTGTTTTCCTTCCTTCTGAGGAAGTCAGATTGAAATCTGAAGTTGAGCCTGGAATCAAGAATGAACATTCCTTGCTTTAAGGAAATAATAGTTACGATGATCATAGTTAGTTAACACTGTGGTTTTTGAGTCAGACAGATAGTCCAATTACAGCTCAGCCTCTGTCTAATTGTATGACATCACATCAACCACTTAACCTCCCTGAATTTTAGTTTGCTTGTTTTAAAATACATATATAATTCTGACATCTCAGGATTGTTACTGGGATTAATAAGACTGTGTATAACGCCCAAGCAAGACCCTATCTCTAAAAATAGCCAGGCCTGTAATCCCAGCTGATCCCGAGGCTGAGGCAAGAGAATCACTTGAGCCCAAGAGTTTGATGTTGCTATGAGCTGTGACATCATGACACTCTACCAAGAAAGTGAGACTCTGTCTCAAAAAAATAAAAAAAGTGCTTCCTGCAATACCTAGAAAGTAACAAATGATCACTAAGTGGTAGCTATTACTCTGACTTCCTCATTTAAGTGAAAACAGTATAATGAGATTCTAAAATGTAAGATTTTATAATGGATTTTTTTCTGTTAAATAAATAAACTTAATAAAAGTAAATTATATGGGCTCTGGAATAAATGATCTATTACTTAAATGCTGAGAATTCTAAACTCTCTTTTGTTATTTGAGAATTTCCCAGGGGGAGATTTTACATCATAAAACTGGTAAATTCTGTGGATTGGTTTGTGTGAGTATGTGTGTGTATGTTTATTTTTACATGCGTGCGTATGCTGCTTCATTAAGACTTTTTTTTTTTTTTGAGACAGGGTCTCGCTCTGTTGCCCAGGCTAGGGTGCCATTGCCTCAGCCTAGCTCACAGCAACCTCAAACTCCTGGGCTCAAGAGATCCTACTACCTCAGCCTCCAAAGTACCAGGGACGATAGGTGCACACCACCCTGCATGGTTAATTTTTCTATTTTTAGTAGAGATAGTGTATTGCTCTGGCTCAGGCTGGTCTTAAACTACTGAACTCAGGGGATCCTCCTGCCTTGGCCTTCCAGAATGCCAAGTATAAGCCAGTGCACCTGGTCTCATTAAGATATTTTCATTTTTTCCAAATTAATTAGTTCTGTTAGATTGAGAATGTATTCAAGAAAAATCATTAAGTCAATGGGCAAAGAAGATTGGAGATTTTCATAGTCACTTTCCTTAATTAAATTGAATATAGTTATTAAAAGCTAATTTTTGAATCCTTAGTCATATTAAGTGATGTGAGTTTATAAGAGATTTTGAATTCTTAGCAGTGTATTATTGACATATTCATATCTACTGCATATTGCTTAGATGCTTTTGACTGTTTATTTTTTACATCATTAACACCAGTTAATCAACTTCATTTAAATTTATAAGAACTTCTTATAATGTAAAAGGAGCTTAAATTCGGGTGGTGCTTGTGGCTCAAAGGAGTAGGATGCAAGCCCCATATACAGGAGGTGGCAGGTTCAAACCCAGCCCCAGCCAAAAACTGCAAAAAAAGAAAAAAAAAGCTCAAATTCTGTACTTACTTTCAGAACCTTTCCTGATTTTGCTCTTATTAAAAGGAGCTATTGTAATAATTTATCTTCGAAGACTGTGATTAGCTGGTAGGCCATGATATATAGGTAACAGTGATTTTTTGATATGAAAAATTAAACAGCTCATAACAATTTTTAAAAAGTCAAATGTGTAATCCTAGCACTCTGGGAGGCCACGGTGGGTGGATTGCCTGTGCTTAGGAGTTTGAGATCAGCCTGTGCAAGAGCAAGACCCTGATCTCTAAAAACAGCTGGTCATTGTGGTGGGCACCTGTAGTCCCAGTTACTCAGGAGGCTGAGACAAGAGGATCACTGGAGCCCAGGAGTTTGAGGTTACTGTGAGCTATGACACCACAACACTCTACTGAGGGTGACAAAGCGAGATTCTGTCTCAAAAACAAACAAAAAAAGTGAAATGTTTGCCTAAATGAAACATATTTCATTTGCCTTTGATGTAACTTCTGTACATCATTAATGGTTTTAAGCATATTTTACATGGAGATGTATAACGTCCACTTATTTTTCATAGTACAAGTGTGAAGTAGAGACTTTACTATCTTAGCAGATGATAAAAGAGAGAGGATGTAAGTAAGCAATGAATGTTGCCTTTAAGCAGAGAAGAAGTTTCGGGGAAGAATTTGCCAGCATCACAGAAGAAATGCATAGTGGGCAGCGCCTGTGGCTCAGTGGATAGGGCACCAGCCCCATATACCAGGGGTGGTGGGTTAAAACCTGGCCCCAGCCAAACTGCAACAAAAAAATAGCTAAGTGTTGTGGCAAGCACCTGTAGTCCCAGCTACTTGGGGGGCTGAGGCAAGAGAATCGCCTAAGCCCAGGAGTTGGAGGTTGCTGTGAGCTGTGATGCCACAGCTCTACCAAGGGTAACAAAGTAAGACTCTACCTCAAAAAAAAGAAAGAAATGCACGGTAATTATACGTTAATATGTATATACATATACACTGATGGTATGGATGTCAAGCAGGCATTGTTTCATTTAGGTTGATTGTATGTATGATAACCCCTTGGGGAGTGATTGGAAATGACAAGAATAACCAAAGGTGCTTGTCGAGACTGCTGCAGTGTCATGGATGATGGACAGAAGATTGGGATTCCTGTGTCACACATGAAGGATAGTTTATTACTAACAGCAACAGAACTGCCATAGGATCAGCATTTGCCCTGGTTCCTAGAACTTCATTTGTCACAGAACAATGTGAAAAGGGCCAGATGATGCCCATGCCCATAGTGAGTTGCATAGCAGCAGAGGAACTTTGATTTTAGGGAACTCGGACCTTTTAAAATAAACTTGTTTGGCTTCTGTCCTAGAAGGAGATGTTATCTTATTAAACTCAAGAATAAACAGATGTGCCCATTTTTTTTCTGGAGGAGGAGGACTCTCTTTCAATGGCCATGTGCTATATAAAAATCCTTGAAAAGATGTTCCAGAACAAGTGAGTCATTACACTGGCACTCTTCAGAAACTCTCAGGAAATGTCACCTGAGCCACAAATAATAAATACATAATAAATCAACTCTTAACCTTTTTCTACATTTACTTTTTCTTTCTCTTCTCTTTAACCCTAAATAGTCAATGATTTTAGATCTGAGTGTGATTGTTATGCCTCTGGCTGATGTTGGTCACGTTAGTCATGGCCCAGTTTATTTGGCATATCAGACTATCTCCTGATTGCTTATTTCCATTAGAATCCCACCTTGTTGATCCCATCAAGATAGAAAATTTGCCTTTGGCTAAGTGGAGGAGTATTGTCATCCTCTACTAGAAAACGGGTAGGTACTGAACAAAGGTTTATTTGTTCTCTACCAGTGCGTGAGCACACGCGTGCATGTGTGTATGTGTATAGCAAATGGATAATACTTGTGTTGGTCTATATTAAGATTTTCTATCTACTGGGCAAGATTTCTGCAGCTTCTCAAATTGAGCAGATCTAAAAGGAAACTCTTAATCCTTCCCTTGGCCATCTGGTCCGTCTGTTTTCTTATTGCTGTTAACAGGGCTGTTTTATGGTAAACAAATTTTAACATTCTAGAACTTCATTTTTTTCTCTGATCACTTGCCAGTGTAATATATCTTTGTAGTGTTTATTCTGTATTTTGTAAATAGTACACAGGGAGGCTGGCTTCACATAGATCTCTTTTATAAAAACATGATTGCTCTTATACATGGATATGTAAAACATAAATATTTAGTTCCAATATTAAACTCCTGAAAATATTATCACAAGAATGGATAATATCTTCTTTCATAGTAATTACTATCTATTTTCCTGCCTGTCTTCATTTCTGTTTAACCCTGGAAGGGAAAAGGTGCAAACAGTAAATTTATAGTGTGTTTTGAAATCTGTGATAAATTTCACCACAGAGCAGCATCCTGAAGGCCAACTGAAAACAATTCAGAGGAAAAGGAAGTTTCACTGGCATATTTGATATTACAGTGTTTTTTTTTTTTATTTTTTTGAGGTAGAGTCTTACTTTGTTACCCTTGGTAGAGTACTATGGCATCATAGCTCACAGCAACCTCAAATTTAAGTGATAAGGCTCAAGTGATTCACTTGCCTCATCCTCCCAAGTAACTGGGACTACAGGTGCCTACAACACCCAGCTATTTTTTTTGTTGCAGTTGTCATCATTGTTTAGCAGGCCCAGGCTGGTTTGAACCTGCCTGCCTCGGTGTATGTGGCCTATGCCCTAACCACTGAGCTACAGGTGCCAAGTCATTGTTATTAAAGTTTGGTTGGTCATATAAAGATACCTACTGAGTGTGACATTTCAAAGTGAAAAAGAAATTTCCTTTCCTCTTTATGTTACCATGAAACTTTAAGTACCTTTAATGGAAAGGGCACTTAGTATAGGTTAAATAAGTTGTGTGATTGATTTTATTTAATTGAAATGTTTGTTGTTTATTTTAGAAGTGTATATATATAAAATATATATATATATATAAACATATATATATATATGTATTTTTTTTTCCCTTATCCGGAGCTGGTGTCCTAATCCTTTGAGCCACAGGCACTGCCTGAAGTGTGTGTGTGTGTGTGTGTATATATATGTTTAAAATAGCTTGACATAGTTGTCAGTATGATTTGATTCAATTTTTGGAACTTTTTTGGTAGAGTCTTTTCTGGGAAACAGCAAAGCATTTGACTAGTTCATACTTGTATAAGTTTTGTAATAAAATTTAGGTATAAAATTGCTCATAATTTGTGGAATCTGTTTGATATTCATATAAAATGTTAAATGGAAAGAAATATTGTAGTATAACCTAATGAATTTAACAAACTCGGGAGTTGAAAATAAGATTTATATCAGGAAAGAAAAATAAGCCAAGTAACAATGGAGCTGACAGGATGCTGGGCACGCCACTTAGAGTATTACAGTGGATTGACTGTGTCTCCCTCCAAATCAATGGGTTGAAATCTTAACTTTGAATAGGGAAGTAATAAGAGATAGGGCCTTTGGAGAGTGATTAGATCCTCGGGTGAGGTGCTTCTGAATGAGATTAGTGCCCTTATAAAAGGAACCCTCAGAGCTTTTTCCCTCCCCTTCCACCACCTGACCCATACAGTGATAAGACCAAAATCTGCGAACCAGAAGAGCCTGTGCTCGAACCTGACCATTTTGGACTCTGACCTTAGACTTCCAGCTTCTAGAACTGTTGAGAGATAAATTTTTCTTATTTAAGCCTTCTTCCCCCTAGGTCAGTAACAGGTGTAAAATCTTTACAGTGTCTTTGCAAGGTAGACTGTCGTGGCAGGCAAGTTCGTGTCTAACTTTTGTCTTTGGTAACAGTACTGTGGCTTGCTTTAATTATTGGGAAAAGTTGGGTCACTTGTCAGCCCCAAGCAATAATTTTTATTGGAGATCGTTGTGATTATCTATTATTTTGCAAATTATTGTTTTCAGAGTATATGATACAGTATATGGGACTTTTGAAAAGTTTTTCTCTTTTTTGTGATGTATTCATGGAAGGGACATTTTTTTCCTTCCTATCTTTGAGTGTGTATGTGACAATGTGCTGCTTGAGTTGCTGAAGCCGCCTTGTAACCATGAAAGTATAAGCCTGAGGGCAAAACCAGAATAGAAAAGGGGAAAGAACACGGGGACTCGATGACAGGACTTAGCCAGCCTTATAACTGCTCTAACTCTAGACTCCTTCTGTGAGTTAATAACCTTCTTTATTGGTCAGGACATTTCAAATTGGATTTCTGATTTTCTTTTTTTTGTATCTAAAAATATTCTACTAAAGGAAGTCTTGTTGAACTTGTTAAATGTTTTGCCCATGATTGTACACCGTTTACATTTACAGTCTTACTCCAAATTCTCTTCTGTTTTAATAACTAGCAATTTAATACTATTTGCAAATTAGGTGTTAAATATCAGTAGAGTAGCGGTTCTCAACCTGTGGGTCACGACCCCTTTGTAACAATGAGGATACCTCACGGCATTAGGAAGGTTGAGGAGCACTGCAGTAGAGGATTTGGTAGGTGTATTACAGCCCTTCCTGATCCTTGAATCTAGTGATCAGTATTAGAAAACATCTGTGTAGGCCGGGTGGGGTGGCTACCACCTATAAACTAGCACTCTTGGGAGGCTGAGGGATTGCTTGAGCACAGGAGTTTGAAACTAGCCTGAGCAAGGGTGAAGCCCTGTCTCTACTAAAAAATAGAAAAAATTAGTTGGGTGTTGTGGCAGGCACCTGTAGTCCAAGCTATTTGGGAGGTTAAGGCCGGAGGATCACTTGACCCTGGAGTTTGAGGTTGCTGTGAGCTAGGCTGAGGCCGTGGCGCTCTAGACTAGGTAAGAGTGAAATTCTCAGAAAGAAAAATAATCTGTGTGTATTTGGAAGTGAGTTTTTCCATGTGTTCCTTTTATTGAAATAAATAACTTTTTTGTCTGAATTAAAGTTCTATGTTTTAATATTATGTGAGCCAAAAGATTATTGGAAAAAGACTGAGAATAAATTTACTGTGTCCTTTAAAAGCTATTAGCCCGAGGAAAGAGTGGAAGAATAATTTATGCCTTAGTATTTGATGGTTTTCTATGTGAATACTTTTTTTTTAAAGAACTAGTGTGATAGTAGTCAGTGCTGTTAAAAGTATTTGTTTCCTTTTGTGTGTGTGTGTGCTTTTAATAGATTAGTAGGTGGTTTCGTTTTAAAGCATACTAAGTAAAATATAAGGAGACATTTAACTTTTTATTTTTAAAGGATCATATTTTAATAATGTTCTTTTGGTTAATGAGTTAAGACTAAGCAAAAGAAAAATTGGGACCTCCCTTTAGGAGGAAAGAATGCTGATAGGTCAGTGTTTTTCAGAATTTCCAAGGGGAGTAAAGGTTTTTTCTCATATTCACGAACCTGGAGCGGTCGTGCTGTGTCTTGCCATTGGTTCCTGTACGTTTTTCCTCTGGGAGGCTTTCTGGGGAGGAAGGGGGCTGAAGCCAGGTCTGACTCTCTTACTGTGGTCCTATAATTCAACTTAACTTCCCACTGACAGCAACATGAGTCACATGCTTTGATGTTGGCACATGGTGCAAATGGTAAGAGAATAGTACAATGTGGTTTCTTTATACTGCGTTATGGACTTAGTGCAGCTAAGTCAGGTTTCCCGCTAAACAGCAAAGCTGGGATAGGAAGGAAGGTTTTCTGATGCGATACTTTATATTTCCATATTCACGTGCTCAGCTCTTGAGACTTTATGTTGTTAATGTCCCCTCCACCCCCTTTACCACCTTTTTTTTTTTTTTTTTTTTTTGAGGAAGAGTCTTACACTGTCACCCAGGCTAGAGTGCCTCGGCAGCATCATAGCTCACAGCAATCTCAAATTCTTGGACTTGAGCGATCCTCTTTCCTCAGCCTCCTAAGTAGCTGAGACTACAGGCTCCCACCACACCTGGCTAGTCTTTCTATTTTTAGTAAGACAGGCTCTTGCTCTTGCTCAGGCTTCTCTCCATCTCCTGAGCTCAAGGAATCTACCTGCCTCGGCCTCCCAGAGTGCTAGGATTACAGGTGTGAGCCCCCATGCCCGGTCCAGCCACTTTCATACTATCTAATAACTGTCACTAGTCTATACTCTGTCTTTTCATGGTGGGCCTTTATGGAACTTTCATTTCGAACTACTTGTTTTTTTTTAATCCAGAAAATGATTAAAGATTTGGCGAATGTAAAACATAAAACAATCCTGTTAATACTGCTTAAACTCACTTGCTTTGAGAATATTTATAAAATTAGGCCTTCTGTTACTTCATGAAGCTATTTAAATAAATGAAATTAGACTAAGGGAAGCCTAAGTCACATTGGCATCCAGAATGGTATATAACCTACCTGGATGGAGTGTGAGTGTAAAAGTCTGTTTTGGTTTTCTTTCCCAAACAGTTCTGCTTACAATCCCTAACCCTAAGTAAATCACTCCAGTACTGCTACTTGCTAAGGTCAGCAGTCTGGGCACATTTCACTCAAGTCTCAGAGTTTTACCCACTTGCCATTTTGCTTTCATCACCCTTTCCACTCTCGCTAAAGCTGCTATCACTGGAGACGTCACTGAAGAATGTCAGGTCTTGGAGGAGTGCTGTTGGAATACCATGGGCCTGCAGGCTCACGGTCCAAACTTCTTTGCATGTTACTTAGTTCCCTTTCTGAGCGAGCCTTTCCTCACCTCTCCCCACTCCACATGCTTTCCTCTACATCATGTTAGGCGAGTTCCCCCCGTTCCCATTTGGGATGAGGTGCTCCTTTCTGCTCACCTGGGGGGATCTTGGTGCTTATTCTTTATAGGACTTTCAGACAGCGTTGTCTATTATCTGTCATTCCCTTTATTTCATAGGCCCTTTGAGGAGAAGGGTTGGGTTTTTTCGTATCTGTATCTCCATATTCAAGCATAATGCCTTATACTTGGTAAAAAGGTACTTTTATCAAATTACTTAATCTCACTAAGCCTCAATTTCCTCATCTGTAAAGTGGCGATAGTCTGCTGGTCTCTCCTCTGTAGCTCTGTTAGGTGAGCTAATCCTGGAAAGTACTCGGCATAGTGCCTGAAATGTAGCAGGTGCCTAATGAGTGTTAGTTTTGGTGCTGATAATTGGTGAATGAATTCTCAGAATGTGGTATACAGGTTGTCATGTTTTCAAAGTGATTTTTTTTTTTTTGGTAGCACACACTGATTCAGTATTACAAAAAGCAAAATTTGTCATGGAATACTCAATTTCCCTGTTTGACAAATTCTTGAATTGAATTGGCTCTTGAGAAGTCTATCATTGGTTTCCTTATTGCCAGACCTAATGGGGACCTTTCCTACTTTATTTTTCTATGGCATTTGACATTGTTAGCTACTTCCTCCTTTTTTGAAACCTTACCACTGTGGCCTTTATGATGTCAATGGAAAAGAAGCCATACTCTGTAAAATAATTTAAAGAGGTTTATTCTGAGTCAAATTTGTGGACCATAACGAACCTGGACCCACACCCAAGAAGCCTTGAGCAAGTTGACTTGTGATGGTGGGTTATGGTTTGGTCTTCTACATTTTAGGGAGACAAGGATTACAGGTAAAGTCATGAATCACTATGTGGAAGGCACTCACTGGTTTGACCTGAAAAGGTGGGACAACCAGAAGTGTGGGCTTTCAGGGTATTGGTGGGTTTGAAGATTCGTTGGTTGATAGTTGGCTGAAAGAGTTAGGGTTTATCTGCTAGACCTGGAGTCCGGGAAAGGAAAGGAATGTCTGAGCTAACATAAGGGTCTGTTAATCAGAGACAAACGACCAGACAGATGTCCAGACTCATGTGGTTTGGCTACACATATCGAGGACCTGCAGGTATGGCTTGTATAACCTTAGGCCAGTTAATAAGTCACAAAGGACATCTGTAAGAAGCGGGGGGCACATGATGAGACATGACTGATCTCCTTTCTCATTGGTGGCAACTCAGTTTTATGGATCTCCTTGGCCAAGAAGGGGTCCAGTCAGTCGGCCAGTCAGCTGCTGGGTGGGGGGGGTGGTGAGGCCTTAACATTATATTTTAGTTCACAATAACATGACCCATATATGGCTTTATGCTAGAATGATGGATCACAAATCGTAAGAATATCACTACCACTGTTTCTTCTTTTACTTTGTTTGCTGTTGAGTTAATGTTCACTTTTCTTTGGCCCCTAATGGATGACTCTGACATTCTGTATTATTTGAGTGGGTCTTTTTTTTTTTTTTCTCTTTCATTTGCGTTTTCATTCTCTTTTTTTCTTACGTTACTGTTTGGTAGTGTTACAGAATGGAATCAGAGAAAACAGATAATGTGAAGTCGAGCCCCATTGTCTATCTTTGCACACTGTCAGTTTAGACTAGTTTCCTTCTTTGTAGACTATAGATAATAATACTTGTGCATGGCTGCTTTAAAGAAGATAGGAAATAAAATGCTAACTTACGAAGTGTTATACAATTTTGGTAAAAGTTCTAGAAAATGACATGTGGGTTGTAGTTTTTTTTATATAAACTCTTATGTTTTAGGGCAAGACACTTAACCTTTAAGAACATCACTTTCCTTCCTTAAATATAAAATGAGAGGGTTGAATAAGGATTTCTGAACCTGGTGAAAATAAAGTTTCTTATTTGTTCTCTGAAATTGTATACCTTTTTCTTTTATGGGATAAATACATTTTTCTAGTGTGATTTTTATTTGATTCTAAAAAGGTTAACTCCTAGAGTAGACTTTGCTTAAATCCTTTCTAGATTTTAAGATTATATGAAATACGGTAATAGAATGATTTATGGTAGTTTTTCTAAACATCAAAACCAATTTTATGTCTTAGAAGTTGACTCATGGTAACAGTTCTTCTTTGATTTGATTATAACTCCTTATCATAAAGAAGCCTAAATAACATTACTTTTTAACAATTTAATTGAGTTATATGATCCGTAGGGAATAACCAAAACTAATTGTGCCTGAGCTAAGTTCTTTTATTTGACTATCAAATAGTAATTAAATTTACACTCATTATTTTTGCCTGCTTCAGATACCTAATCTGTAAAGCCACAAATTAAAACAGCTACTTTTGTACACTGCTTAATTTTCAAAGTACTTCATTGGTGTTATAACCACAGTAACTCATGGTAGACAACTTAAATAAGTTGTTTATCTAAGTACAGTCATTACTGCTGGTCTCTTGTGTTCAAGGTATGTGTTAGAGTAGAAATCCAAAGTATTTTGCAATCTAAGAATTTGGGGTGGGAACTGATTGTATCGTTCCCCCTTTCTGTATCCTTTTTCCTTGCAGAGTGACTTCTGTGAAGTTGGGTTCGACTTGTGTCATTTCTTTACATAGATTAACTTTTGTTTTTGTACTTTCACAAAGTGCCATCGTAGCATAGTAAGTAGATGAGCCTGGGGAACTTTATCCTGTTTTTTACTGATTTGTTTCTAAAGGCTGAACTTGTTGAGTATAAGAGCTTAGTTGGCTTGGAGTCTATGTCATTAGAATCATAGCTGATGCCCAAAGTCGATGAGCCTTTTATGTTTTATGTCTGCTGTTTGGCTGTTAAATATGTCATAAATGTTTTTTCATATCATATGATTTTAAATAGAAATATTATTGAATATATTTTTCCTGAAATAATGGCACATGTTACTGAACAGAGGACCAAGTTATAGAAGCTTCTCTAAAACATGATCTTTCATTCCTTTCTCTAACAAATATTTTTGGGTGAATGCTACGCATTAGGTAGGCATGTGCTGGATTTGGGAGGTAGTGTGATGATTAAGGCAGCCATTGTATCTATACATCCTGCAGTTCTTTGCCCAGTGAGAGATTCAGGCAGAAAAAAGTGTCGTGTGAGAGGTGTATAAACTGGAAATGTTGGGTGCTATGGTAGCACATTGGTGTAAGCTGAAAACCAAAGTGGTAATCGTAGGAAACAGCCCAACGAAGAGGGAGAGTGTTGGTCAGAGGAGCACAGCACCCATCAGTATGCAGAAGTACAGCAAATTGAGAGAACTCATAGTAGAACCTCTGTAAGTTGACCACCCAAGAGACTGATCAACATATGGAGGTGTTCAGCGTAAGCAAGTAGGCCTCCTGTGTATTGAGTATATGTGGTATATGTCTGGTCTATGAAAATTAGGTCAACTCAGGGAGGTGGTCAGTGTAAGGAGGTGGGCAACTGTGGAGGTTCTACTGTAGTTTATGGCTGCATTTAGAATACACAAGTGTTGGGGAGGAATTCATTGAGGTTAGAATGGAAGCCAGAGTCAAATCCTGAAGACCCTCTCAAGCTATGTTAAAGGTGAGGTTTATATTGTTTTGGCCTAGCTGTGGTGAGTAGCTTGGATGGGAGTGCAAGACGGGAGGAAGGACAATAGTCTACTGCAGGAATCAAGGAGAGAGGGAATGATGACTTGAAATTAGTTGTGGCAGTGAGAATGAGGAAAAATTGCTGAATTTCAAAGCTGTTTAAGAGCCAGACTAGACAGTACTTGGTGATTGATTGTGTGCGGACTGAGGGAAAAGGAGACAAGAAGGACGACTGCAATTTGTGGTAAGGGGGAAATTCTGTTTACTGAAATGGGAAACAGGAGAAGGAAGAGATTTTAGAAGGAGATAACATTTTACTTTTGAGAACATGTGAGATGCCTGTGTGAAATCCAAACTGAGAGGTTGGGGAGGCTGTAATATGAATGTGGAGGTTTGATCTGGATTTGGAAATCATTAGCATAAATGGGAACTGAATTTATAGTGATGGATAAAAGTCACCCAGCTGGAGTATATACAGTAAAAATAGAAAACCTAACCCAAACCTTCAAGGATACAGATAGTTGAGTGTGCTACAGAAGGTATGTTTGCAAAAGATACCCAGATACCCAGACTGTGCTGCCAGGGAGCTGGAAAGCCTACCCGACTGCTAGGTTATAGGTGTGAGCCTCTGCACCTGGCCTGACATCAGTAGTTCTTATCAAGCGTTTTTGCTTTGAATGGGAAGAGAGTTAAGTGAGTAGTAGCTGGAGAAGAGGTTGAAGGGAAAAAGAGAAAACATAATGAATATAGAGCCAGGTAGCTGAGAAGGCAGGAGGAAGGATCGGAAATCAGAGAACAGCTGAAGGAGTTAGCCTTGTTTAGAATTGTGGTGGTTCCTGGGCCTGTTTAAAGCCTTGGTTCTCTTCCAGTGTATGTCTTCGTCTTGTTACTATAACAGTAGACCATAAACAGCAGAAACTTACTTCTCACAGATCTAGGGGCTTGGAAATAGAAGATCAAGATGCTGTCAGATTCAAAAGGGTCTGCTTTCTCAAAGATGGACCGTCTTACTTGGTCTTTACATGGTGGAAGGGATCAATCAGTAAACTGCCTTGGACCTGTTTCATATGGGTGCTGATCCTACTCATGCTTTACCATGTTCTCTCTTCTGCTGTCACACTGACTGGGAGTGTTTGAGATTGGTAGGTGCTTCATCAGCCTGGGTCTCAGAGTCTGCCTGCCATCCCATGAGAGAGGAATATACTTTTATAATTTATTTTATTAGATACTGAGATTGTAAGCCGTTAGTGCACTATATATAATCTAGCCTATTTGGATTGTATCAAGGACTATCGATCTCTTAGATTTCATTATAATTTTAAATAGCGAATGTGGGAATAGGTAAATTAGAGAACAATGAAGCATTGCTAAATTAGATGAAGGGCAATTTAAGTTGGGGGTTCTAGCAAGAACATCAAGGGAACACACGTTAGAGATGTAGAGCACGTAAAGAATTAGTTGTGATTCTGAAAATTTTATGAAAGCATTGTAGTCTTAAACTAAGACACTGTTAGGCAGTTAACAGTAACCTTCATTTCTCTCATCTCTAACTTCCAAGGTCTCAAACCAATTTCCTGATATCATGACATTTTTATGAATCAGATAAACTTTTTCATGTTTGTAATATTTCATAACTTTATGGAATATTCTGTATGTGTAAAGTATCTTATAGAAATTTAGTAACATTTAATCATTTATACTAAGCAACCGTTCATTTAGAAATCTGAATTTTAGCTAAATTTATTTTAGACTCTTTAAGCTGCAGGTCATTTTATGAAACTTAGCCCATGTCGATTGATACTAATTTATAGTTCTGTGATATATCAGTGTGTGTTTTCTGGATATAAATCTTCAAAATCATTAACAAATAGAGATAAGAATCCATTTTTAAGCTGGGTGCAGTGGCTCATGTCTGTAATTCTAGCATTCTGGGAGGCCCAAGGGGGTGGATTTCCTGAGCTCAGGAGTTCGAGAACAGCTTAAGCAAGAGTGAGACCCCTGTCTCTGAAAATAGCCAGGCTTTATGGAGGGCATCTGTAGTCCCAGCTACTTGGGAAGCTGAGGCAAGAGATTCACTTGAGCCCAAGAGTGTGAGGTTACTGTGAGCTGTGACACCACAGCTCAACTTAGGGTAAAATAGTGACTCTGTCTTAACAACATAAAAAAAAAAAAAAAGAATCCATTTAAAATAAAGCATTATACCTAAGACGGAAATAGAAAAATAGCAGCAATAACAACTACATGGGAATCTTTGGCTTAAATGATACCTGCTGGAAAATATATGAGCTGTTTACTTTTATAGAAAATATGTCCTCCTTAAATTTAGATAGACTAATTGAGGTGTACATCAGAGGAAATTCCCTCATATAAATTTGGGCTAACAAATGACAGCATAATGAGACTGTATTCTACATACACATAACATTTATTTAACTTGTCTGAGAATATCTGTGTGATTATCTGGACATTTAGATTGGGACAAAGATGATAACTTAGGGCCAGAGGAGCCAGATATGCAGAAAGAGGGTGACCATATGATTGATAGTTCAAACCAGGACACTTGGGAGTGAGAGAAGGAGCAATTAATAATTTTGCCAATATAACGGGAGTGAACTAGATCCCTCCCAGGGCTGAGTGGGCTATCTGGTCACCTGAGAGGTAGGGTAGAAGGGTTTTTAAAGGGATACGCAATGCTTAGCACATTTTTGTTAACTGATTAGAATAATTTTACAGGGCTCGCAGTTGAATCTTTCTCTCTGTACTGGATTGTGTGTGGTTCATTGTTCATTCAGTGCTGACCAAGGGGTTAATATATGGCTCTGGCTGCATTAGTGCTGCTTGTCTAATCTAATTTTTAAATTCATCTTTTAAAATTTTATCATATATTTTTGTCATTTCATCAATTAAGCAATTTGTTTTCATTAAAAATAAAGTAGTTTATTTGCTTCCGTTGTAAATAACGAATTTTGGATCATATATACAAAGCATTGGTGGGAGAATTTGCTCAGAAAGAGCCCATGGATTGATAAGAGGTGTCCACATAATTGCTGCGTTTGTGTTGCTTACGGGTTGTCATACATTGTAAAGTCTTGATTACTTTCTCAGTGTAGCGAAACTGTTTTGGTACATCCTATATCTTCTCTGTAATTTTTTTCACAAAACACCTTAGGACATCTTTTTGTCTCTTGTAGTGTTAAAAATATTGAATTTTATATGTTACACATACACAAACATTAATTGAATGTTGACTTATCTTCCTAATGAGGCTTGATGAAAATTGGTTAAAAGATTGAATTCTTACCTTGAAACAAGTTTTACAGCTATACTTTGAGCACAGTAAACCTTATTAATTCACATAGAGACTTAGGTCCCCCGGGAACCCCCCCTCTCCCCCCCGTATTAATCTAAAGAGCTTGGGCGAAGAAATTTGGAAGTGATTTTTAAAGGAATGTCATTGTTTAGATTTAATTAAAGCAGGTACTACTATTTACATGTTGGTATATTTCGCACAGTTGAATGAATGATAACTGCCATTTATTAAATACAGGTACTGCTGCGTGCCATGTGCTAGGAATTTTATATATGTTGTCTTATTTAAGCACCACAACAACCTTGGTATGATTTCACTTTATTGATGCCGTTCAGAGGTTGAAGTACTTTGCCCTGAGTCATGCAGCTTCTAATTGGGCTAATATTCAGGTGAAGAATTCACTTCAAAGCTGTTCTTCTGAATTAATTATTCTTTTATCTGTGATTTACATATTGGAGGGAAAAGAGGGTGAGTGCATATTTCTGGGGTTCTAGAGGTGCGGCATGAAGCTGCCTGATTGTTCAAGATAATATTTGCGATCTTTTATATTAAAACGTTTTGTAAACTTTGCTTTCTAAACCATTTCCAACTGTTTTTTTTTACATGGAATCGTTTAGTTTTTGTATTCTTAGTTGTATACAGGCATACCTGAAATTGTGGGTTTAGTTCCAGACCACCACAATAAAGTGAAAATCACAATAAACTGAGTCACATGCATTATTGGTTTCCTAGTGCGTATAAAAATTATGTTTATGTTTATATTGTAGTCTATTAAGTGCAATAGCACTTTGGCTGAAAAAAATACATACCTTAATTAAAAAATACTTTATTGCTAAGTGCTAACAGTCTGAGCCTTCGGCTAGTTGTGATCCTGTTGCTGGATTTTGGAGGGTTTTGCCTTGATGTTGATGTCTGCTAACTAATGGTAGCTGAAGTTTGGGGTGATTGTGGCAATTTCTTAAAATGAGACAATGAGTGATGTTTGCCATATTGGTTCTTCCTTTTTTCTTTTGAGACAAGAGTCTCACTTTGTCACCCTGGGTAGAGTGCCATGGCATCATCGTAGCTCACAGCTATGAGGCTCAAACGATCCTCTTACCTCAGCCTCCTGAGTGGCTGGGCCTCCAGGTGCTGGTCACGATGCCTGGCTAGTTTTGCTATTTTTTGTAGAGGCGCAGTGTACCCACCTTTCTCTCCCACAGTGCTAGGATTATAGGAGTGTGCCACTCCTGTCGTTTTTTTTTTTTGTTTTTTTTTTGAGACAAAATTTCACTCTCTTGTTCAGACTAGAGTGCTGTGGCATCAGCCTAGCTCACAGCAACCTCAAACTCCTGGGCTTAAGCAACCCTCCTGCTTCAATTGAAGCCATCCTCCTGCCTCAGATCTCTGAGTAGCTGGGGCTACAGGCAGCTGCCAGGATGCCTGGGTAATTTTTCTATTTTTAGTAGAGTTAGGGTCTCACTCATGCTCAGGCTGGTCTCAACTTCTGAACTCAAGCAAATCCTTCCACTTCAGCCTCCCGGAGTGCTAAGATTACAGGCTTGAATTTCCTTTTATGAAAGATTTCTTTGTAGCATAAGATGTTTGATAGCATTGTATTCATAGTAGTTTCATAATTAGAGTCAATCCTCTCAAATCCTGCTGCTTTATTTTATATTTATGGAATATTCTAAATCCTTTGTTTTCATTTCAGCAGTGCTCACAGCATCTTCACCAAGAGTAAATTCCATCTCAAGAAATCACTTTCCTTGCTCATTCATTAGAAGCAGCTCCTCATCTCTGCCAGTTTTATCACGAGACGGCAGCAATTCAGTCACATCTTCAGGCTCCACTTCTCATTCTCTCCCTGCTTTCACCACATCTGCAGTGACTACCTCCACAGAAATCTTGAACTCCTCAAAGTCATCCACTAGGGTCTGAATCAAACCCTAATTTCTAAATTCCTGTCGATGTTGATGTTTCAACCTCTTCCCATGAATCATAAACTTTTTTTTTTTGCAGTTTTTTGACCAGGGCCAGGTTTGAACCTGCCACCTCTGGTATATGGGGCTCTACAACTCGAGCCACAGGCACCTCCCTGACAACATTCTTTATGACGTCTAGAATGGTGACTCTTTTCCAGAAGGTTTTCAGTTTGCTTTCTTCAGATCCATCAGAGGAATCACTATCTATGGCAGCTACAGCCTTATGAAATGAAATGCATTTCTTAAATAGTAAGACTTGAAATTACTCCTTGATCCATTGGCTAAAAAATTGATGTTGTGTTATCAAACATGAAAATAAGATCTTGTATTGATCTCCTTGTATGTCTCCACCAAACTCTTAAGTGACTAGGTGCTTTGTCAATGGGCATTAATATTTTGAAAGGAACTTTATTTTTTTCAGATCAGTAGGTCTTAAACTATTCAGTAATTTTTTTTTTTCCAATAAATTTTACCGTAAACAGATGTGCTGTCATTCAGGCTTTGTTGATCCATTTATGGAGCACAGGCAGAGTCAATTTAGCATTATTTTTAAGGTCCCAGAATTTTTGGAATGGTCAATAAACATGGCTTCACCTTCAAGTCACCAGCCTCTAAGGAGAAAGTCAGCCTGTTATTTTAAGCTTTGAAGCCAGGCATTGGCTTCTCTGGCTATGAAAGGCCTATAGAAGGTGGTTTTGTCTGTGCGGAAAGTCCCCTTCTGTGTCCCCACCTTACTCAGTTAACATAGTTAGTTAGATCTTAGGCATAATTTGCTGCAGCTTCTCCATCAGCACTTGCTGTTTCACCGTGCACTTTCATGTTACAGACATGGCTTTTTTCCTTAAGCTTCATGAACCAACTTCTGTTAGCTTTTAATTTTTCTTCTGAAGCTTCTTTACCTCTGTCAGTCTTCATAGAATTGAAGAGAATTAGGGCCTTGCTCTGGGATAGGCTTTGGCTTAAGGAAAATTGTGGCTGGTTTGATTTTCTATCCTAACCACTAAAACTTTCTACCAGCAATAAGGTTATACTTTCTATCATCTGTGTCTTCACTGGAGTAGCCCTTTTACTAATTTCCTCCAAGAACTTTCCCTTTGCATTGACAACTTGGACTTGGCGCAAGAGGCCTAGCTGTTCAGCCTGTCTTAGCTTTAGACTGATCATTCCCACTAAGTGAAATCATTTTTAGCTTTGGATTTAAAGAGAGAGGCATGTGACTTTTCCTTTCACTTTAACTTTTAAAGGCCACTGTAGCGTCACTGTTGGGTCTAATTTTGATATTTTTGCATCTCAGGAAATAGGAAGGCCTGAGGGGAGGAAGGCAATGGCTGATTGGTGAATCAGAACACTCAAAGTATTTACTGATGAAGTTTGCCATCTTTTATGTGCACAATTTGTAGTGCCCCAGACAATTATAGTTACCATAGTGTTAAAGGTCATTGATTGTACATTACCAGAATAGATACAATGATGTAAAAATTTCAAATATTGCAAGCAGTACTGAAATGTGAAACAGAGATATGAAATAAGCACAGGTACTGGAAAAATGGTGCCAGTGGACTTGCTTGATGCAGGATTGCTACACACCGTGGATTGTGAAAAGTGGACTCTGTGCAGTGCAGTAAAGTAAGGCACTGTCAAAGGAGGGATGCCGGTGTAACTGTCGCTTCAGGATGGTGTTCCATATTTTTCTTATCATACTGTCAAGTCGTTCAGGCCTGTGATTATTCTGTTTGAGAAACAAGAGAGTCAGAGTTGCCTTCTGATAGAATCCACGTTCAGGGTAATTACCAGCTTCAACCATACAGGGGTTGTATGTGTCAGGCAATTAAGTTGTTCTTGCATGGAGTATGTTTGGAACTGCTGGGTTGGCTTGCCACACTTCCAAAGATGCTACTGCTAAGGGTATAAGATCCCAAATAGGCTTAGGTGTGTTGTTCAGAGCACAGCAGTCAGCTGAACCTGAACCTGAACCTGAACTACTTGGTTCAGTTTTGAATGGCCTGTCCTTTCCCCCATCTCCAAAGAGGGCCTTGGTGGGTGCTTTGACTCACTACATCTGTGTCACAGTTAAGGAATGTTGCGTTTAGGAATCCCCAGACTTTTAAAGGGAATGCTAGCAAAATTCTCCAACCCGTGCCTCCCTGGAAGTGTGGTTTCATTCTGGTGAGGAAACAGATCTGCCCTCTGACTGGGAGAGAAACCCTGCTTCAGAGGCTGTTGGTGGTATGCAGATGTTACTGAAAGAGATACCACGGAGAATTGTTTCCCCAGAGCATGCTGTTTTGCAACTTCCCTGAAAGTGCTAAACATGAAGGGTAAAAACAGTAGCATGAGGGCAGCGCCTGTGGCTCAAAGGAGTAGGGCGCTGGCCCCATATGCTGGAGGTGGCGGGTTTAAACCCAGCCCCCAGCCAAAAACTGCAAAAAAACCCCCAAACAGTAGCACATTATCGTTCTTGTCACATTAGAACAGTGGCTCTCAACCTTCCTAATGCCACGGCCCTTTAACACAGTTCCTGTGGGTTTGCACCCCATGGGTTGAGAACCGCTGCATGAGAAGGTAGAGAATGTAGCCGCTGGCTGAGCCAGACTTTTTCTTAGACCCTTTTAGGTATTTCTGTGCCATTTTGGGCGATGCTTTGTACCTGGAAGCTATTCTAGATGTTTTTGTTTGAATCCTTTATTGTCCCAGGTAGATTTAGTAAGGAAAACCCAGCATTCTGCTTTGAGGGTGCCTCCCTGGCTCTCGGGTGTTAGTCACTTCTGTCATCTGGTAGATTTTTGTGACAGCGAATGCCCTCCTTCCCTGCTGCCTCCTACTCTGTTTCTCCTGCTCTCCCTTTAGAACTATAGAGATTTAACCTATTGCAGTTTTCATTGCTGCTACGAAAATGTTACCATTATGAATGAATATGTGTATGATGACTGTGGGGAAACTGCATAGGTTATAGCCTTGTCCAGAGGCACTGTGCTTCAGAGTGTCATCAGCCTCATCTGGGAACTTAGGACTGGCATCTAAGACTCTAACACTTTGATGCAGCATCTGTACTTTAACAAGATCTTGAGATTATTCCTATGTACATTAGAGTTTAAGAAGTATTGCTTTAGACAATAGAATGAGAGATTAGAATGTGAACTGATTTTGGTAAACTGATGAGTTAGAACCCTAGCCTGAAGTTTATGGAGGAAAAGTATAGTATGCAGAAGGCTTTAACATTAGGTTAATAGTGGGTAATTCAAAATTAAATTTTTAATTAATGTTAAATTTACCTTGCGATAAGAAATTAGGCCACTGCCACATTGAGATTCATAAGTAATGTGCTGGATCTGTAAGCTAATGTTATTATAACCTATTCTAATTAGGTCCTTATTGAAATTCAATGTATAATTTCAAGCTCTGTGGCCTTAGATTGCTTGGACGGTATGTTGAAGTTTGCATTGAAAGTTTCAAAATTGAGAATGAAATTTGAAAGGAATAGCAATAATGTTTTTAAAACATCTTCACAGTGTAAAGAAGAAGAACAAATACATTATCTGAGTATTCTATTAACTTCTTGGCAGACCTTTATGATCATAATCATTATAACATTAAACATGAGCAAACTGCCTTAAGGAACTTAAGTAATACAGTCAGTTTTCCACAGAAAGTGGCTTAATTGTTGAACTAAGATATGATTCATATTCTCTTTCTAGAAACTGTTGGAAAGTTGGAAAAAGAGCCACTTCATGTAAGAGCAAATGAGATAAAATAAATATTTTATTATATATAATAAGGTTCTTACCCTACTAATCTGCGTTTATTGCTCTAAATCTTGAGAACTTTGTGGTGCACTTAGTAACCTAGCGTACAGTCATCCTTCGGGCTACCTGGAGGATTGGTTCCAGGATCCTTGCATATACCAGAGTCTGCTCAGACTCAGCCCTGCATCTGGCCCTATGGAACCTGTGTACAAAAAGTCCACCCTCTAAACATGTGGGTTTCACATTCCATTAACATTGTATTTTTAGTCTGCATTTTTTTTGGGGAAAAATCCACTTGTAACTGAACACACACAGTTCAGACCCATGTTGTTCAAGGGTCCACTGCATATGTGTATTTGCCTATGTTTGATGGGACATAAAAAGCTACTTTCCTGTTTTGTAGTTTTTCGTTACTTATTTTTGTTATTTTTTTCCTCCACTCAAATAGTAAAATTTTGCCTTCATTTATAAAACATGTTCTATAGATTAAGGTTTTTAGAGGAAGGAAAACCACTTAATCTATTTATTTAATTTCTTTACCAGAGTATCTATTGGGGAGCTTCTATGTCCCCAAGAATGTACAACGCTCCAGAAAACATCATGTGGAAGGTATTGACGCCTCCCTGTCAACATAGACTAAAAATACAATATTAATGGAACTGCCTAACACAGCTACCAAGTTCATTGGTTCTCTGTATAGTTTCTAAGTTTACTTTCTTTTTCATTTTAGATAGCTTCTTTTACAATGTCTTCAAGTTTACTAATCATTTATTTTGCCATTAATCTTACCCATTATATTTCTCATTTCAGTTATTATAGTTTTTATCTCTGTAAATTTGTTGGCTCTCTTAAAATATCATTTATATCCAATATCCTGAACCTGTAGAATATTGTTTAAAGTGATTCTCTGATAATTTTAACATCTGTATCAGTCATTTCTGGGTTGGCTTTGGTTAATTTTTGGATTGTATTTTCATGCTTTTTTGCATGTCTGGAAATATTTGATTGGATGCGAGGCATTGTGAATTTTACCTTGCTCATTGCTGATAATTTTGTATTCTCATCAGTATCACTGAGGTTTATTCTGTCTGCAGTGTAAACATTTTGATCCTTTGTGGTCTTGATTATAAGATTGTGAGGCAGGACCCTATTCAATATAAAGTTTTTTCAAACCGACTGGTGAGAACAGGCACCATGCCTCGCCCTCTCTGAGTGCTGGATACTGCTCTTTGGAAGCATGTTTACTGTCATTGGTTTAAGTCTGGTGAGATGGAACATAATCATATAAAACAAATTTTATCAAGCAGGTTCATTACTTAAGGACAGGCAGCAAGGGAAAACAGAAGCTTAGGATTCATCTTGAGGGGGCTCCCCAGCTTCAGGAAGGCTTCCTAGGGCATATGGCATCTCAACTGCTTGTGTTTCACTTGCTCCATAACTGGAGGACCCTACTCTACAGTGTCTTGAAAATTATGTCATATGTTTTATTTGCTTTAGTTAGTTTGTTTCAGGCACGTGGTTAAGTCCAGTTTTTGTTGCTGTATCTTGGCCAGAAAAGGAAGAATTTTATTTGTTGTTGCTTTTTGAAAGTGATGAAATAAAAGATGAAATGATGATATTGATAAGAGAAATTCTTAATGGGGGAAGTCATTTTTAAGTCCAGTGCAATACAGTATAGTGTTCATTTTAGTTTTATGTTTCCATAAAGTTTTCTCAAAAATTAAATAAGTAAAATTCTTCTGTAGTATGTATATGGAAAGCAAAATAGACTTAAAACAATTTTCTTAGTCTTAAAACTTGTGCTTCAGCTGTCTTTGTTATAAGAATTAAAACAATCTTAATAAGGTCAAGGTATATTTTAGAGGGGTAGTGATTTTAATAAATGACTGTAATTTGACCAATTTAATAATAAAAGTCCCAAAGGTATGCCTTTAACACATTTCTCCTGATCTTTAGAATTAAAGTTATAGGTAAAATACCTCCCAAATGATAGCCAGTGTTACTTAAATGTCGTTTGAAAGTTTTCTAATCTCTCACCTAAAGTACTGTTTATTTTTTCAGAATGAGTTTTTACGAGGCATATCAAGCCCAAGTGTTCTTTCCCATCTTGTAGTCACATGTGTGTTCCTAATTAGGAACACATATCTATTAGTAAGAAGGAGATGGTGTTTCTGAAATGGATATTCTTTGAAAAAGTTGATTTTGTTTGCATAATTACTCCCAGAAAGAATAATGTACCATGTTTTAGGAATGTTCTGCTGAAAAAAAATTTGGAACTTCAGTTAATGGCTTAATGTGTCTTCTAATAACAGTAATTCTAAGGTAATTATGAGGCACACTGTAAGTTGTAACCTCAGTTTTTCACACTTTTAGACTCATGTCCTGTTATATCAATTATAGTTATATTTTCCCTATAAAATCCAAAATTTCATTGATTTATAAAGAGATGTTGAAAGGAGGATATGTGGTATGGGTATTGGGAGACTTTACATTGCTCAAATGAGTGGATATAGTTTTCTGGTTGGGATCAAATATAGTTTTATTATTGATAATTCTTCTTCTCTGTTTACTGAACATTTCATGAAATAAAAATATTGTAATTATGCTCAGTTATAATTTAAATGGTAGAAGGTCTTTTAAAATTTAACATAATAGGCCTGGTGCCTGTAGCACAGTGGTTATGGTGCCAGGCCACATGCACTGAGGCTAGTGGGTTTGAACCCAGCCCAGGCCAGCTAAACAATGACAATTACAAAAAAAAAAAAAAATAGCTGGGCGTTGTGGCAGGTACCGGTAGTCCCAGCTACTTGGGAGGCTGAGGCAAGAGAATTGCTTAAGCCCAAGAGTTTGAGGTTGCTGTGAGCTGTGACACTTTGCCACTCTGCCCAAGGTGACATAGTGAGACTCTATCTCAAAAAAAAAAAGAAAAGAAAAAAAATTTTTTTTAACATAATAGACTATAGGTTGTGATAGAGGCTATGTAGCAGGTAACAGGGTTAATAGTCCAATTTAAATTTTGGTCAGGTAACAGTAGTTGAAAGAAAATAGTTGTGGAAGGTCAGGAGAAGCTGGCTCAGTTCAGCAAAATCAAAGTAGTTGTGTGAGGATGTCAGCAAGGATATCCTGTAGGAAGAAGTAAGCAGTGCAGTAACAAATGGAATTAGGAGATGAGGTAGCACCTTTTCCAAGGTCAGAAACATGATAGTGGGATAAAGAGAGAACTTAGTAATGGAGAGTTGCTGCAGATTTTAATGGCAGTAAGTTAAGGCTTTCACAACCCAACCCAGAAACCATCTCCACTGATTTCGAAGGCACTTGGATTCCAGGCAATCTCATTTTGTTTATTAGGTTATAGTCTGGGAAATTTTTTTTGAAGATAAAACGTCACATCCTTGTTGAGCTTGTTGGGTTCTGAGTTCTTCAGTTATGCGTAATTAGAGTAACTTCATATTTTTTCTTAAAATTATTCTCTTTGGCACAATGAACTTTGACTTAAATAAAATTCTTTGCAAATCAGTTTTCAAATGATCAAGCCTATAAAAGGCCAGCAACCTAACATCTGAAATACTATTTTCGTAAGCCTACAATGCTAGATACGTAAGTAAGTTAATGTGCATTGAAATTAGATTGATGATAGTTAGAAAAACTTTCATGAATTTGTTCTTGGAAAATCACCAGGTATCTGACATTAGAATTACGGAGAGCATATGGCTTACTATTAACTTCCTGACCTGCACAGTTTCATACTTGGCCATTTTTCAGAAATGAGTCTAGCCCAGATTTTTAAGGCTATTGAAATTCTGACTGAGTAATGGGGAAAAAACCTTCAGTTAAAACTGTAGATTGTTTTTCGATAACAGTATGTAGTTAATATTTATTGCTAGCATTTATGTATGTAGACTTTCACACAAACACATTTCCATGTGCAAGCACAACTCTTGTTTGGTTTTATTTTTTCTCCCAAATCTGTAAACTTTCATTTTTTTTTTTTTATTATCTTACAGTGTTAGCCAGAATTTTTAGTGTGATGTTGAAAATTCTGACTTTTAGTGAGAAAGCTTGTAGTTTCTCATCATTCAGTGTGATATTAACTGTAGGCTTTTGTAGGTGTTCTTTGTCAAGTTGTACAAGTTCCCCTGTATTTCTGGGTTACTGAGGGTCTTTATCATGAATGATCGTCAGGTTTGTCAAATGCTTTCTGCGTCTTTGATATGGCCGTGTAATTTTTCTTCTTTAGCCTGTTGATGTAATGGATTCCATTGATTGATTTTCAAGTATTGAACCAGACTTACATACCTAGCATCCATCCTATGTGGGATTTATGGGCTTTTGTGTTTTTGTACATTATTGGATTAGATTTATTAATATTCTTTTGAGGATATTTGCATCTATGTTTACAGCAAACATTCTTCAGTTTTTTTTAATGCCTTCATGTGATTTTGGTATTAGGAAAATTGGTCTCATTGAATCAGTGTAGGAAGCTTTCCCTCTCTACTTTGGTCTTCTGGAAGTGATTGTAGAGAATTGGTATAATTTCGTTGATAAATGTTGGTAGAATTCATTAGTGATCAAATTTGGGATCCCTGTGCACACTTTCCCCTGGATACCCCAGGATTGAGGTGGGGTACCCTGTCTACCTCCCCAGGTTCCTACTGATGAGTCTCTGGGCTGATAAGCAGACTCCCTTCATTCACCCGTCTGCCTCACCAGGCTTGAGCATAGCAGCTTGCTCTGTGGCCTCACGTTTCTTGTGGGTCCAAGGAAAGCTGTGGATTTTTCAGTCTATTTAGCTCCTTACTTGTTGTTAGTATAGAGTGGTCACTTTCAGTCTCCTTATGTGTGGAACCTGAAGCCAGAAGTATACTGTTCCTTTTTATTGAACTTTTGATTGGGTTAAGCATGACCTTTAAGTTTATTCTAACCATGAAATGTGGTATTTTCTTCCAAGTTTTGCTCTATTTTACAACTGAAACTAACATGTTACGTTTTGTTTCCTTGTGTGTTAGACTTGATTGGTAGCAAGATTTTCAAAATCTATTAATTAAAAATAAAATACCCTTCTTTTTATCAATACATAAAAATATTCAAAATTTTACTATTGATAATGTATTTAATTTATACCATATGATTTAGGATATCTTTTCATGTTTGTGGGATGAGTATTTTTACTTGTTTTTTTGAGATAGAGTTCTACTTTGTTGCCCCGGTAGAGTGCCATGATGTCACAGTGATACAGGGTTCCCCCACTCAGGGCTGGATAGGGACCACCCATTTTCTAGACCTTTTTAAAAATTATGATACCTATAACAACAAGTGAAACATTTGCTTTTACTATATATGTGCTATAATTCCTTCAGTTTATTACATTGCATTGAGCCATTTTGTTCCCTTTAAAACGTTTTCCACATCTTCTGTGATTACATACATATAAGTTGGAATGTAGGAATTGGTACACATTTGCTGCATTTTGTGGCTCTGTACTGGTGTGTATGCATGCATTTTCTTTGTTTTTACTACATAATAATTTATTCTTACGATATTGTGACTGTATTGTAGTTTTTTTTTAGTTTCCAGAATTAACTGAAATGCAGAATCAGCACTTACTTTTACATTACAATTTGTATTACACGTTTAATATCTCTAATAAGAAAATCCAAAATCCAAAATACTCCAGAACTAAAACTTTCTGAGCACCAACATGATGCTCAAAGGAAATGCTGTTTGGAAAATTTTAGATTTCAGATTTTGGACTAGAGGTATTTAGCTGATAAATACCGCACAAATATTTTAAAATCAGAAAAATCTAAAATCTGAAACACTAATGGTCCCAAGCATTTTGGATAAGGGATACTCAGCTTGTATGTGGGTCTTTACTCACTCGTAAGTTTACTGTATTTCAGTGCCTGCTGTTAATATGGAACTATTTATTTTTTGTGGATGAAAGTATAGAGAATAAATGAATGAAGCTTGATTTTCCTATATAAAACTTAAATTAAATGAATTTTAATTATAGGTATGATGAAAAACATTTAATAGGTTTTATTTCCCTATAATTTATCGAATGGGCTGTATTTTCACATCTTACATTTTCTTGTATTTTACATCTACTTGTGAAAAGTATTGAGTTTAGATAGAGGTGGTTTCTCATGGGGGAAGGAGGAAGTAATGCTATGGTCTGAGATAAGTTACATGGGGTTTGCAGTCAGGCACAAGCAACTATGTGATCGTGTACAAATTGGGAGATGAGATTGTAGTAGTTGCTTTCCTTTTGGGTTGTGAAGACCACAATTTTGATGTGCATGTGTGCATATGTACTACATATGTGTAGGCATTTATATGTGTGTATACATACATACACATACACAAAATATCTTAGTGTGGTACCAAGTATATATATGAGCTTAATTTATTTTAGCTATTGTTAATGTCATCACTTGTTATTTACTGAATTTGATACAAAGAAAAATGGTGCTAAAAGTGAACCATAGAAAATAAAATTAGATTATTACTTTATAACATTAACTAGAAAAGAAACCTAAGTGGAAATAAAACTTTAATGTTATTTTAGGAGATTTCATGATATCAGGATAGAGTCTTTTAAAATGAAACTCAAAGAAATACAAATTATAAATGAACAGATTAAATTTGACCAACTAAAAAACTCCAAAATTTTGTGATACAAAAGAGACCAAAAATAAATTTGCACGTCAGTTCCTCAATAGAAGATGGTTGCCACACATGTAAATAATTAATGTTAATTACTAATACATTACCAGCAAAAACAATTAATAAGAAAAGACAATCCAGTTGAAAAAAATATATAAATAATTTGATCAGGCAGTTCATAGCAGAAACCTGAGTGGTTAATAAACATATTAATATAGGCATAACATCGTTAATCATCATAGATATGACAATTAGAAGAAGATTGAGGTGGTGTTTGTTACGTATCAGCTTAAAAAAAAAAAACCTTAAAAAAGTCTGACAGTGTTGTTGGTGGTGGTAAGGATGTAGGAAAATGTGAACCTGCCTGTTGCTGGTCAGAGTATAAATTGGTATAATTAGTTTGGAAAGTCAGTTTAGCCGTATTAACTTTTGGTAGTCAGTGGGCATATGTGACAGTCTGTTGAATGAAGCCTCAGTCATTTTTATGGATTTTTTATTTTTTTTTTGCAGTTTTTGGCCAAGGCTGGGTTTGGACCCGCCACCTCCGGTACATGGAGCCGGCACCCTACTCCTTGAGCCACAGGTGCCACTCCAAGCCTCAATCATTTTTAAATGCATAAAATAAAATCTGTAGGATTAGAAAAGATAACCATATTGAGATATTGTTATCAAACTATGAAAAATGTGTTTATGAAGACATTTCATGATAAGAATCTAATGACAGGCCTTATAACCATTGCAATTTCAAAATAATGATGAGTCTGTAAACTGTATAAGTGTAAACTGTATCTTGAGCTGTCAGCAACAAATGGAATGGGATAGAAAAATATGGGTGATTTCTGTGGTTTACAGAGTCACAGGTACTGCTAATGCTACTATGATTTTTTGACTTCTCTTATAAATAAAATGCTAAATTTTGGTTAGAGATTTGTGTAGATGAAGATATCCCCTCCCTTTCTAAGTTTATCATGTCTCTGAGTTATAATAATGAAATTTGTGGAGACCAGTTTAAGAATCCCTGTAGAATATCTCTCACCCATATACAATGCTAATGACTATTGCATTGCTTTAAATTAAAAAAGGGAAAAACTTATGTGACCATTATTAAGGAAAAATATAATTTGATATCAGCAGTGGAAGTTAATGAATAACCTACCTGTATAGGTAAATATGCATTGGTTTCTCAAACAAAATTCTGAATTAAAAGTTTTGGTGGCACTGGAAAAGAACAATGTACAAATTAAAGACAGGTAAAATTATATTGTGTATCATTTGTGATTTTATGTACCTGTTTATGTATCTTTATACAGGGTGTCCATCAAGTTGGGGTAAATTGTAAACTGCACACAAACTTTATGGGCACTCTGTATATATAAAGATATATTTGAAAAAAAACACTTCTACCTGGGTGGGAGAGAGGAGAGGAAGATGGGTTCAATGAGTTCAAATATGCCTGTAATATTTAGTTCTTTGTCAATTCAGAATCACCAAACAGATCTCAAACAAACAAACTGACCTTACTCAATGATATTTTTATTTATGGATGGTGGGTACAGGTATGTTTGTTTTGTTATTCTTTGTACTTTTCTGAATTAAAATAGTGCTCAGAATTTCTCTAAATAATGATTGTAAGAAGAACATATTTTGTTGCAGTTACGTAAATAAACACTGTCATAAAAAAGAAGTTAGCAACAAGATAGGTTAGCACTTTCAAAGGGGATTAACTTTTGTCATTTGCTCCAGGTTACATATGGGTTACCCAAGCACTTACAGAATTGATACATTGCAATTAATGCAAGGTTTTGTTTGCTTTTTCCTTCTGTTTACACTTGATCTTAGCCAAACAGTTGAAAAGTGGTGCTTTTCTATTTGAAGTGTAAAAATAAGTCTTTGAACAGTGCTTGATATTTGTGGTAGCAGGGTGTACACTCCCTGAAAGTGGTTAGGACTGTGGTATTCTGCAATAACTTAAAAGCCCTAAATTTGTCCATTTGTGGCATCTTTATCACCAGAAAAGCTTAAAACTTTATCTTACTAGACCCAGGAAAATGGTTTTATTTGTTGGATTTGTATTGGTTTCTTGTATCTTTTCTCTTTAATGGTTCACTAAATTAAATTTGAAATATCTGGGATTGCTTTCTTCAGTTTCTTAGAGAAGAGATACATAAAACTATTTATTTCAGAAGAACTTCTGATACTCCAGTCCCTTTACTGAAATGAACTAAGGTGTTAGTCAGGATGAGTATAGTAGTAACTGTGCAAGTTGGAATGTAATGAAGCATCCTAATTTTCTCACATGTCAGTGTGACCCAATAGTAAGGATTAGATTGAAGTGAAGTGAATGGAGCTTCCAAAAGAGTGGGATCAGTTAACAGATGGGAATATAAGTGTAGGAACAGCAAAGACACACTTTGCTGTTTTGTTTCACATTTCTAGAAATCAAAATTTCTTGTCTTTTAATTACTCTTTTTTGGATATTTCTTTAATGGTCTTTTTCTGTTTTATATAAACTAATACAGGTTAAAATTTCAAATCTGGCTGGGCATGGTGGCTCACGCCTCTAATCCCAGCTGCTTTGGAATGCTGAGTCAGGAGATAGCTTGAGGCCAGGAGTTCAAGACCAGACTAGCCGACATAGTGAGGACATCCCCTGCCACCTCTACCAAAAATAAAAAAATAGCTAAGCATTTTGGTGTGTGCTTATACTTCCGGCTACTTGTGGGGCTGAGGCAGGAGGATTGCTTGAGCCCAGGAGTTCAAGGATGTAGTAAGCTATGATTGAGCCATTATACTCCAGCCTGGGCAACAGAACGAGATCTTGTCTCTAAAAAAAAAGAAATCATGCAGAAATTTATAAAGTAAATATGAATATACCTCTGTAATATTTTCCTCTAGAAATAAACTGGTTATCAATTTATTATACAGTTGGCCCTTGAATAGCATAGGCTTGAATCTCATAGGTCTATCGATACAGTGATATTTTAAAATGAAGATTTTTTTTTGGAGTGCTTACATCCAACTAATCAGCATAGCTTATTTGTACAAAATATCAACACATTGAATCCCACAAAGGCATAAATGTATTCATGATCCATGCATATGTGACTTCATAAAAGGAAAAAAAAAGATTTTTTTGAAGATTGTGACTATTTGAAAAAACTTGTAAATGAACTGTATAGCCTAGAAATATCAGAAAATAGGTAGTATGTCATAAATGCATAAAAATATGTAGATATTAGTCTTTTTTTTTGCAGTTTTTGGTTGGGGCAAGGTTTGAACCCGCCACCTCTGGTATATGGGGCAGGTGCCCTACTCCTTTGAGCCACAGGCGCCGCCCGATATTAGTCTGTTTTATCATTTATTACCATGAAATACTCATACATCTATTATAAAATGTTTACATTTATCAACATGAACACACATAAGACTTACAGACCATTATCCATGGTACCATTTACAGTTGTAAGAAATTTAAACAGCCATAAAGATATACCATTAAAATTATAACTGCATGTAATTAACTGTAACATATATGCTATACCATTGTAATGACTATAGCCATCTGTTGCTGTTGTGGTGAGTTCAAGTCTTGCCAGCGTCTGCTTAAAACTCTGTGTGATGCTAATGGTCACTGTGTGAGTGGTCTCATCACTTCCATACATTGCAGACCTCAGCAAAAGGAATCTCTGTAGTTTTTCCTGCATATTTCATTGTGTTTAGTCAGTACTTTAAACCTTGAATAACACCAACGTACCCTTACCAAGTGCCACTAGTGATACTGGAAGTTCTACCAAGAAGCAGAGAAAAGCTGATGACACAGCATAGCACAGTTGAACTGCTCGCTGTGTAGGATAGGGTGCCGTCTGCGCTGTGGTTGCCCATTGTTTCAGATAGATGATTCATCATGTAAAAAGATGACTTAAACTTAGTCTTGGTCAGTACAGTAGACCATGCTAAATGTATTTTCTTTCTTATGATTCTCCTAATAATTTTTTATGTTCTCTAGCTTACTTTAATGTAAGGACATAGTGTATAATACGTAAAACAAATGTGTGTTAAATGTTTATGTTACTGGCAATGCTTCTCATTAACAGAAGGTATTAGTAGCTAAGTTGTGGGGAAATCAAAACTTACACATGGATTTTTGACTGTATGGGAGCTGGTGCCCTGAACCTCTGTGTTGTTCAAGTGTAACTTCTATATCCCTTCCAATATTTAGCATGTAGGTAAAAAAATTAACAAATGAATAGGTACATACAAATTGTGGATATCCTTCTAGGTAAGTTTTTTCTCATCTTGTTACATAACTATAATCAGACTCCTTTCAGGAGGCACAAATACTGTTTCCAAATATTTGGAATTACAAACAGTACTATAGAAAATATCCTTTCACATAAACGTGTGCTTTGTCTAATTATTTCCTTAGTATAAATTCCTGGAAATGGAATTATAGTACCGAAGGAAGTACATGTTAAATTTTATATGCATTATTAGTACAACTGCTTAGAAAGTTTTACCAAAGTATATCCATATTATGTCTCGATATGGTTTTAATTTCTGTTTTCCAGTGATAGTTTTAATATAATGTCATATTTATATAGTAAATGAAGTACAATGTCTGGGCTACTACTTCTCATAAAAGTAAATATTTTAAAAAGGATAATTCTGCCACAAGTGGTGGGGGAAGGTGTCTGGACCAAGGAAATAATTCAGCCATGAAAGAGTTGGATTAAATTTATTTCTCCATTCTCAATACATTTTTTCATTACTTAATTAGTTATATGGACACTTATTCATGAGGCATGCAGTGGGCTGGTCACTAGGGACACAGTGATGAATACAGCCACACTTCTGCACTTCTAAGAGTTTATGATTCAGAGAGATTCCTCAGTAGCTGAAAATACGCAACTCTCTCAAAACTATACTTACAAAATTGTATACATTTGTTAAATTATTATAACAAAAAGCAAAATAGAAATAAAGAGAACAAAAAATTTTCAATAAACAATCTCATTACCAGGGACAACTATAATTAACATCAAGTAAATTTTATTTTTCTGTTTTATTATGAAGTTTTCAAACAGATAGGAAAGTTGCTTGAATTTTACGGTGGACACTCAAAAATATCCACCACAAAGATTCTACAGTTAACATTTTCCTGTGTTTGTTTTATTGTGTAGCTGCCTTATTTATCACCTGTCAGTCTGTCTTTAGTGCATTTTAAAGTAAGTCGGAGACCTGAGTATCCTTCCCCCCTTCAATATGTAGAGCATTATCTATTGCATTAAACAATACTGTTTTTAATTAAAGTTTATATTGATTGACTATAAAAGATAAGAGAAATTTGGTACTATTACATTTCCTCCTTAATTTCCTGTCCCATCACTAAATATTTGATAAATTCCTTTGTCTAGTTATGGAACATACTGTAAGTGTCATAAGTGACCATAAAACTTACTGGACTACTTTTGAGAGGGCAAGGGTGCTATTAATAACTAGTAAAGACTGTGCAGTGGGGGGCTCCCTAGGCAAACAAGGTTGGTAAGAAGATCTGTAATTGCTACAGTTGTTTATTTTTGGTTTTACATTTAATAAATGTTGTATTCAAAATTCACTCTTTTCCTTAGCTTCCCTGTTTCTCGAATTCTTTATTTTGATTACCTTCTGAGTTGAATTTTAATCATAGCTTCTCCTTTCCTCAGTTGTTTGATGAATCTTTCTGTTAGATTTTATCCCCAAGTAGTTACCCTCTCCTCCTAAGTTCTAACGTGTACTGAATTCCTTAATTTCTTATTTGCTCTGTTACCTTACATTATTTTTGTACTTTTTATTAAATTGTATATTTCAGTATGAAATAGTTATTTATTTTATTGGGATAAAGTGGACAATAGTAGGGGCACCTTAGTCTGTTCTGGGGATGAGAACGTGACACTAGAACACTGTCCTAATATTATTCTGTGTCATCTACATCAAGTTCCATGTAAGAAGTTTCTTTGTAGATTTTAGTGCCTCTGCTAGTAATTCAGATGGCAGTTTTGATGAAATTAATAGTATACTTTTTATATAAAATAGCCAAATGAATCTTTGGCTGTACCCTCCAAAATTTGACTTGATACTACCAGGTGGAAGTAACTTAGTAGACCAAATCTTACTAAAGTTGATTAAAAAAAAGTACTAGAAATCTTTTCAAGTACATTCAAAGCTTTGTTCTCGGCTTGCTTTCTGTGGTTTTCTATTTAATTTCTTTTGGTTTTAATAACCATTAAAGATAACCCGTAAAGAGTAAGGTCTTTTCCTCTCAGAGATCATACAAAACAGTAGTCTATAACCATTATAGATTTTACTGATTAGTTTGCCTGAAAAATCATTTCTTAATTTTGCAATCTATGAATAATTATTGTTTTTCCATCTTCTTGTGGAAAAACTTTTCTTCAGCTGTGAAACATAATATGTTACCATTAATAGTGAAGAGTTACACACAGTGACTTCTAGAGCCCTGCAGATTTTTAATGATTTAGTAGGGTACCTGCTACACTTGTTTACCTTGGTAATGGCCATCCTGCCTGGATCTGTGTTCACGAGAGAGTAAGGCCAGATGGCTGTGTACAGCTTCAAGTAGCTTTTCCTGTCTGTTCTTAACAGCTGCTGACATTTTTTGTATCTGGTAGCTGTTACAAGATGGGACATTTCCTTATACAGTAATATTCAACAGAGGGATATGTAAGAGTTCAAGAAAAATAGTGAGAGAAGCTACTGCAGTGATAGAATAATAATGGTATGCTCGTTTAGCATATTTTATGACTGTCTCTAATTAAAATGACTTATTTTCACCATAATGTAAAAATCATTTGTTTTTTTTTATTTATAGGGGTTGTCCTAGTGACTGTTTTCCATTTTAAAATTGCTAACATATGATACTCTGTCCTATCAAAAGGCAACATCATTCAGATGGGGACGATGCTATTTTTTTTGTAAAGGATCAAATTATGAAGGGATTATTAAGATACCAAGTCCTGTATTACATAGTTTAAAAAATTTACAGATTGTTCATTCATTCCGTAGAGAAAGCTTGAGGGCCACCTAGGAGTTAGCCATGTTTAGGAGCTTTCAGGGATGAAGAAGATAACCAAAGCGTGATCTCTCTTCAGGAGAAATTTCTGAGCAGAGTTCCGGTTGTTAAGGCTGTATTTAAAAGAACGTTACTGGAAATATTTTTAATGAGTCTTTAGAAAAGTTCATTTAGTTGAATATTTTACTGCCCTCAATTGAAAGCTTCTCCTTTCTCAAAAAAGCATGAATGTCTGAATAAATATTTTCCCCAATAACTCTTTCTCACTAGATCTGAATTGTATTAAAATCTTTGATGAGTTGGAATTGGAAACTTACCTTAGACTACACCTCCATAGAAACTGTGGATCCTGCTGTACCTGCCAGAGATAGCCACGTTCCTGTTTTACCTGCTTGTAGATCAAAAAGAACATTAGGATCTTCCCTGAGTGGAATTGGTCTGAGATTTTCCAATATTCCTTTCTTTAAAGTGCTTGATTTTAAATACATTAGGGAACTTTAAGGATGATATAGGTATTGTATTTTGAATCTCTTTTTACCTTTGGATGTAATGTTGAGGTTTTCCAGTAGAGTATAAAATGTATTTTCTGCAGTAATATCATGATTTGATGAATTCTTAACTGGTTAGATTCTTGTTTGAATCTCTGCTCTCTTTATGGCATGTGTACGCTATGCATTTAAATTGTTGATAAAAATGGTGTATTTGTCTTATTGTATAGCTCATTGTGGTCTTATGAGTGCCTTTAAGGCTGTTGGTGATCTTTAGCAAACAATCAATTTGTAGTATAGATGAGGAGATACAGTGCTTAACCTCTGATATTTGATTTATAGAAGCATTGCCTTTTATATTTTATTCAAATCTGAGACGACTGATACTATTTTAAGAAATACTAATATAGATTTTTAAGGTCAAATAATTTCAGAAATAGAAAATAACTTTTCTCCTAAACACTAAATGGTATTTGCATCCGGCTGCTTCTGTTTGGTTTATCATTGGGCTTTGATTAAACACATTAAAGTCTTGAAAAGTATGGTCTTTTCCTCTCAGAGGTCACATTAAACAGTAGTCTGGAATCTTAACTTAAACAGCAAACAAATTATACAGCTGTGTGAACCTATTTTCTCTTTTTATATCTTGATAAGCTTTTAACATCTTTTAATTTTTTTTATTTTATAAGCTTTTTTGTTAAAAAATTGAGATACAGACACACCTTGGCCTGTGCCTGCCCAAGGTCAAGATCATCACATTTCCATCTTCTCCTCCACACCTTGTCCTACTGTAAGGTCAAGATCATCACATTCTCATCTTCCCTACTGTAAGGTCAAGATCATCACAGTATTGTCTTCTCCTCCACACCTTGTCCTACTGTAAGGTCAAGATCATCACATTTCCGTCTTCCCCTCCACATCTTGTCCTACTGTGAGGTCAAGATCATCACATTCCCATCTTCCCCTCCACACCTTGTCCTTGTCCTACTGTAAGATCAAGATCATCACATTCCTGTCTTTACCTCCACACCTTGTCCTACTGTAAGGTCTTCAGGGGCATTGACATGTCTGTAGCTACCATCTCTTATGAGGCTATTGTATAGTCAACTTCTTTTTTATAAATAAGAAGAGTACACTCTAAAATAATGATTGAAAGTATAATATGGTAAATATATAAAGAAGTAACAGTTTATTATCATCAAGTATTATGTACAGTACATAATTGTATGTGTTGTACTTTTATGTGACTGGCTATAGCACTAGGTTGTTTTTATTTTGGGGTGTTTTTTTTCTTTTTTGACAGACTCTCATTTTGTTGCCCTCAGTAGAGTGCGTGGCGTCACAGCTCACAGCAACCTCCAGCTCTTGGGTTTAAGCGATTCTCTTGCCTGAGCCTCCCAAGTAGATGGGACTACAGGCACCTGCTACAACGCCGGGCTATTTTTTTGTTGCAGTTGTTGTTGTTGCTTTAGCTGGCCTGGGCCGGGTTTGAACCTGCCCGCCATAGTGTATGTGGCCAGTGCCCTACCCAATGAGCTATGGGTGCTGCCCTATAGCAGTATTTTGTTTGCACCAGTGTCAGTGTAAACATGGGTAATGCAGTGTGCTGCTACAGTGTTATGTGAGCTTCCCATCTTCCGTAAACAAAAGCAGTTTGGGGGGTCTATTATAATCTTATGAGACTAGTGTCATAGAGTAGTATGTGTGGTTTTTTGTTAAACGTGAACTCTTTATTCGGGTATGTGGCTGTATTTCTTTAGATTTTGACAAGTAGTCAGACTCCTACTACCTTAGTCATGAGACAGGATACCTCCATCAGTCTACAGGCTGTGATTGGGAAGAAAATATTAAAAGTTGTTCCATACTTAAAATCCATATGAAAATTATTGTGTAGATTTTATTGCTATTCTACTTTCGTTTGAATAATCAGGTTAGGAGAGAAACTTGTTTGAAAAATCAAGCAATTCTGCTGTTTGACTAGTTACTCTCCTTTCCTCTCTTCTGTCTGTTTCCTTGTTCGTGTGAGTGCAGAGCACTTTGACAAGTGCTTTCTCCCTAACTCAGGGTAAGATGCCGCCTTCCCTTCTCTCCTCTTTGTGTATTTCACCCTAACTCAGGATAAGATGCTGCCTTCCCTTCTTTCCTCTTTGTGTATACAGATCCTGTTTCTCTGAGGGCTTCACAGGGAGCCACCGTCCCTTTCCCATTTAAGAGGGAAGGGGAAAGAGATTATTTTTCCCCAAATTCTAGAGTAGAAGTTGCTCAAATGGCACAATTCAAGCCCCTTCCCTTTCTCTCTCTCAACCATTGGTTTTGAAAGGGCATTTCTTTTTCTTGTAGGAGTGCAAACTTGTAGAATTCTCTTGGACTTTTTCAGGTAAAATGATTTAAATATAAGATAACTCTGTACAGACTGGAATGCTCACTTCTGCCACCGTCCCAGGAACTGGATATTACTGGTATGTAAGGTGGCTCCATCTGTGTTGTCTTCTAGTTGCTAAGCCTTCCATATACATACTATCCTGACTTTTACCATAAGAAATTAATTTTTCCTGTTTTTGACCTTAATATAAGTAGAATCACACAACACTCTTTGTGCATAGTTTTACATTTGTAAGGGTAGTATGGGATTGCAGCCCCCTCCCCCATGGTGCTTGGAGCACAGCAGATATTTTGTCTTACTAATATTTGTCTTACTTTTGTTTTCCTTTTCCTTTAGATAGAGAGAGCAATACTGTGATGATCTTGACCTTACATAGTACAAAGTGTGGAAAACTTGTTTTTTTTTTTAATTGGGGATTCATTGAAGGTACAAGAAACCAGGTTACACTGATTGCATTTGTTAGGTAAAGTCCCTCTTACAATCAATCGTGTCTTGCCCCCAATAGGTGTGGCACACACCAAGACCCCACCCCCTCCTCCTTCCCTCTCTCTGCTCTTCCTTTCCCCCCCTTCTTATTTCTTTCTCTGCTTTCCCCTTCCCCTACCCCCAGTGTGTTATTAATTGTCATTAATTGTCCTCATATCAAAATTGACTACATAGGATTCATGCTTCTCCATTGTGGTCTGAGAAGATGCAAAGTAAAAATTCAATTTTTTTGATTCTGTTGAGGTTTGTTTTGTGTCTTAGGATATGATCAATTTTGGAGAATATTCCATGGGGCAATGAGAAGAATGTATATTCTTTATCTTTGGGATGAAGTTCTATATGCATCTACGAAGCACAGATGTTCTAGGGTCTCATTTACTTCCCTTATACCTTTGTTTAATTTCTGTTTAGAGGATCTGTCCAGCTCTATAAGAGGAGTGTTAAAGTTCCCTGTTATTATGGTGTTAGAGGATATCATATTGCTTAGACTGAGTAAGGTCTGGTTCAAGAATCTGGGAGCAATTAAGTTGGGTGCATAAATATTTAGAATTGAAATGTCTTGTATTTTTCCCTGGACTTACATAAAGTGACCATCTTTGTCTTTTTTTTTGACTTTAGTTGATTTAAATCCACATAAGATTGCAACTCCTCTTTTCTTCTGAATTCCATTTGCTTGAAAAATTGTCTTTCAGCCCTCAACTTGGAGTTTTAATTTGTCTTTTGAAGCTAGGTGTCTTTCCTGCAGACAGCAAGTAGATGGCTTGTGTTTTGTAATCCAGTCAGCAAATTCTTCAGTGGGGAATAAAAGCCATTAACATTTACTGAGATAATTGATTCATTTTATTTTGTGAGAGTCAGTTGCTTAGTTTTATCTTTTGCATCATGGTAGAAGTTAGGTTCTGTCCTTTAATTTCTGAGTTCTTACTTTGCTGTTTATCCATTGTGATGGTCAGTGTGTAGAACAGGTTAAAGTATTTCCTGTAGAGCTGGTCTTGTTGTGGCAAATTTCTTCAATGTTTGTATATCAGTAAATGATTTGATTTCTCTGTCAATTTTAAAGCTTAGCAGGATATAGAATTCTGGGCTGGAAATTCTTCTTCTGTTTTTAGTAGATTAAAGGTAGATGACCATTGTCTTCTTGCTTGGAAAGTTTCATTGGAGAAATCTGCAGTCACCCTGAGGGATTTGCCCCTGTGGGTCAACTGGTGTTTACTCCTGGCAGCTTGCAGAATCTTTTCTTTTGTCTTGACTTTGGACAGGTTCATCACAATGTGACTTGGAGAAGCTCTGTTAGGGTTGAGGTGACCTGGGGTCTGATATCCCTCTGAAAGGAATGTGTCAGAATCTTTGGTGATATTTGGGAAATTTTCATTTATAATATTCTCTAATGTGGCTTCCATTTCCCCAGGGCACTCTTCATCCCTTTCTGGGATACCTATAACTCATATGTTTGAATACTTCATAAAGTCCCATAATTCTGTCAGTGAATGTTTTGCTTTCTCTCTTTTCTTTTCTGCCTCTTTAACTATCTGAGATATCTTAAGAGCTTTGTCCTCTACCTCTGAGATTCTTTCTTCTGCATGGTCTAATCTGTTGTTGATACTTTCTATTGCATCTTTAAGTTCCCTAATTGACCGCTTCAGCTCCTTCAGCTCTGCTATATCCTTTCTATATTCTTCATATCATTCGTCTCTTATTTGTTTCTGTTTTTGGATTTCCTTTTGGTTATTTTCCACTTTATCAGCAGTTTCCTTCATTGTTTCCATCATTTCCTTCATTGTTTTCATCATCTGTATTCTAAATTCCCTTCTTTCATTTCTAACATTTCTTTATAGGTAGAATCCTCTGTAGTAGCTACCTCATGGTGCCTTGGGGGGTTGCTCTGGACTGTTTTTTCATGTTACCAGGATTTTTCTGCTGATTCTTCCTCATGGGTGTTTTATTTTTGTCTAATTTTCCTTTTACTTCCTCTTGCTCTCTAAGATACCATGCCTCTGGACTAGGGTTTCAATGGGTCCTTTTGGGTACAGGACCAGAAGGATGAGGAGATTGAAGAGCAAGAAGGGAAAAAAGAAAAAAAAACGTAAAGAAAAAAGGGAAAGGAGAAGGGGTGGGTAAAAGGGAATGTTGACAAAAAGAAGAGAGGCACAGAAAGAGAGAGACAAGAGCACCTTAAAAACCCCCAGCCTCTGGGGGTACCAGGTTGGGTGGTTCCCTTGAGGTCAACAGCTCTTTGCTAGTCTGTTGGGATATAGTACCCCACCTCCACCAAGTAGAGAGAAAAGACAAAAATGCTATAAATCAAATGGAAAGAAGCAAACAGAAAACTTTATGGGATAAAATTGGGGGGAAAACCAAACAATAGGGGTAGAAACACTAGCAAAAATGAAGTTCTACTTGTTAAAGAAGGCAACAATGGAAAATTATATTTAAACAATAAAAATGAAAAAAAGAAAAGAAAGAAAAAAAGAGAAAAATCTAGAGGAAAAATGTTGAAATTAAAACAAAAACCAAAACAAAGCAGCATATATAGATCGCAAGGCTGATACAGCTGTACGAGATGGAGGGCCACTCTGATTTCTCAAACCCCACAGGGTGGAGAGCCTAAATCTCTCCTCAGCCCACTTACAAGGCACTTTAAACTGCTAACCTCAGCTAAGCAGAAGTTTTTTCAGGAAAGTCCTTGTTGTTGGGATCACTCCTGAAGTGGCTGTCCACTTACCCAGTGTGCCAGAATAGGTCTCACTCTATGCCCCTGAGGGCCAAGGCTGTAAGGCGTCTCAGGTGCAGCCTAGGCTGCTCAGTCACTAGATTACTCTCCCAAGCTCTCCCGGGATCCTTGCTCTGTGACCCTGAGGGCAGAGCTTGCTTGGAGCAGTTCTCCCACAATGGCTCTGCACGGCCCACAGCCAAACACTGTTAGCTCCTTGCATCTCAGTACCTCAGTCTGGGGCCCTGGACAACGCTTAAAGTCCTGTGCATTCATTGGCATTCTAAGATTGCTGACTTCTGTAGCAGCTGGTCTGGGATAGGAAAGGCCCCCAGAAAACCCAGGGAATTCATCCCAATGTCGTCCTTTATGTGTGGAGGTCCCTAGCCAGAATGCCATCTCTCTAACTTTTGGTCTTCTTAAACTTGTTTTTTCTTATATAGTGAACATTTTTTAGCTGTATTTAATTGGAATATTGGGAAAATGTATGTCTGTTTGATCTTTCTATAAGGAGAAATCTGATTGTTTTACTTAACTTCTTTATAAATCCTGAAATCATTGAAAAAAATAAAATGAAATGTTTTATGCATTTATGGTTAGTAAGATGAATATAGTCACCCAAACAAAGTATTTCAACGAAAATTGATTTGGGGTAAAATATAATCTCATGTAGTTCTGTTTGTATGAAATCTAAAATTTTGGCTCAGTACCTATAGCTCAAGTGGCTAATGTGCCAGCCACATACACCAGAGCTAGTGGGTTTGAATCCACCCTGGGCTTGCCAAACAATGACAGCTACAACCAAAAAATAGCCAGGTGTTGTGGTGGGTACCTGTAGTCCTCGTTACTCGGGAGGCTGAGGCAAGAGAATCCTTAAGCCCAGGAGTTGGAGGTTGCTGTGAGCTGTGACTCCATGGCACTGCCCAGGGCGATAGCTTGAGGCTTTGTCTCAAATAAATAAATAAATAAATGATTTTAACCCTGTGTAAATTTTAATTTCTATGTTTAATTGCAGAATCTTTTA
>CAUYTI010052529.1:0-18554 GCA_963575145.1 Galago senegalensis | reverse complement strand
CATTACAGCTCACAGCAACCTCCAACTCCTGGGCTCAAGCGAGTCTCCTGCCTCAGCCTCCCAAGTAGCTGGGACCACAGGCGCCCGCCACAACGCCCGGCTATTTTTTGGTTGCAGCCGTCATTGTTGTTTGGCGTGTCCCGGCTGGGGATTCGAACCCGCCACCTTAGGTGTACGTGGCTGGCGCCTTAGCCAGTTGAGCTATAGGCACTGAGCCTAAGATGTAACATTTAAAAAAAAAAGTTACTGAATTTAAAAACTGGGAGGCCACTGGAGATGTGTGCCAAAGTGTTTTATTGAAGCAGTGGGAGCCAAAGGCAGATCGTGGTGAATTGGCAAGTTACAGAAGTAAGGAAGTGGAAATAGTCAATGAGCATAAAAGGAGCTTGGGGAATTTCACCCCCAAATAAGACTTCTTGGTATTTTGAGTTATAGATACTTGGAAGGGTGCTTCCCCTCCACCTTCATAACCAGGTAGAAGAAGAAAAACTGGCTTCCTTTCTCCCCTCCGGTTATGTCACTGTATTTCAGGAAAAAGAGCAAGAATGCAACCAGGCCTGGCCCAAACTATTTTCAACGTAATAACTGTCTCTCAGGTTAATTTACAAGTCAATCTGTTTTCCTCTTATCCAGTCATTCTCCCAAGTATCTATTTATCCTCCCTAGCAAGCATTTACTGCCCATAAGCAGAATTACCCATGCTCCTCATCTCTCTTTTCCCTCTAAAAGGCAGGTATAAAAATACCTGAATTCCTTTGGGATATTGAATAATCACTCTGTGATTCTCCCCATGTGCATGGTGAATAAGCCTCTCTCTGTTATTAGTTTGGCTTAATTATGAGTTGATCTTTCAGTAAACTTTCAGGGCAAAGGTGATGTTTCCCCTCATCCCTATGAACACAGTCTGTCCAGGAGGTTGACTGTGGATTGGAGGAGGCATAGCCGTGTTTAAGAGTCAAAGAACTGAGGGGGAGCCCCCCACTCATCTTTGAAGGGAATATGGATTGGAGAGCTTTTTATATTTTTTTAATGGTAGAAACTTGATCCTTCTCATGAGTTGGTGAAGCTGAAGTTAAAACTGCAGAAGAGAGGATAGACAAACCATTTTTACAGGTCTAAGGTAAAAGAAGGTTTAGAAAGTGAAAGCATAGATGGAGATTTTAGTCTTACAGGCAACATGCTTAATGGACTGTGACTGAAGAGAAGGAAATGAAAGTTGGCAAATAGTCCAGGCATGGGGGAGGGAGGAAGAGCAAGTCATATGAGGAAACAAACCAGGCTGCCTTTTCAGAGTAGCCAAATTTTGTTGTCTATAATGCATTCCCATTTAAATGCTTACTTGCGTTTTGGGCCCAAACTTACATAGCTATGGAATCAGTACTGCCCACGTCTAATGCACATCCTTATATTTTCACCTCAAAAATTTGGGCAAAAAAGAGTGCATTATATGTGGCAAAATATGGAGTAACCATCAAGGAACACATCTACCAGGGAAGAAATAGTCATGTTAGCATGTTTTGACTAAAGTCTACAGAAAGAATAGGTCAATGAGAAGAGCTCAAATCAGAGAGCATGGCAACTGTGAGAAAGTGAGAGAGGCAGAGATGGGCCTACCCAGTCCTCAGCCGAGGAAGAGGGTGGTGCTCAGGCCCATGGGCCTGGCAGATACACCACCAGTGAAGCACAAGGTGTAAGATCCCAGTGGGTTTAAGCATTCAAATATTTTAACTCATTTTTCTAGATTTCATTTTATTCTCACTACGAACACTTTTTTTCCAAACACTGTTTGCCTGCTGTAGATGTTTATTCCACCTTCAATTAACTCTCTGTTTTCAAATGAGTCAATTTGCATTCTGATTTTGGTAGCTTAGTCACTTATAAATTAGTGTGAGTCAAATTCCCAAAGCTAAATTAACATCAGCAGCATGATCAGATCTAAATTTTGGACTTGTCTGACAGCTGGGTGCTCAATTATGGTGAACATTCATCTTTTGAGGCTTCCTAGAAACCATTTGTCCACCTCTGCTGGAGACATCTCATGCTAAATGCATAACATTCTTCCTTCCATTTCTGTTTTGTAAAACAGCTTTTAAGTTTCCTAGCAGTGGTTCTCAACCTTCCTAATGCCATGACCCTTTAATACAGTTCCTCATGTTGTAGTGACTCCTAACCATAATATTATTGTTATTGCTACTTCCCCGCAACATGATGAACTGTATTAAAGGGTCATGGCATTAGGAATGTTGAGAACCACTGCATGCAACTGTAGCTCCTGTACCCAGTCTTGGCTGTTGTAGGTAGTTGGGGAGTAGAGAGCAGTCAGTGGTTAAGGGTATGAACTTTGAAACCAGATGAATTAGAATCCAAATCCCTCTACTTAAGCTGTGTAACCCCACACAAGATAAAGTACAGATTTTTACCTCAATTACCTCATCTCAAAAATGGATATAATGCTCATATCTACCTCAAAATGCTTTGCATTCTTTTAGAAATAAAATGAATAAAGCTCTTAGCACACTTTTCAGCACATATAAGTACTTAAATAATCTTAACTACTAGTGTTAGCTGTATATGTGCCACAGACATCATAAACTGTGTGCCAAATTATACTTACTATCTTTCCTCCATTTCTCTACTTAACAAATATTTTTTGAGTGCTTCTTTTATGTTTAACATCACAGTGCTGGAAGCAAGGGGTATAATGGTGATACACAGAAAAGAAACAGACTGTCAGAGGGAAAAGAGAGTGATGAGTAAACAAAGCACAAAGATACGTAATGTCAGTCATTTAACACCATAACAAGGGTCCCACTCACCCAAATAAGAAAATTACATTCTGTGAGCTCTGTTCTCTCCCTTATCCTCTATACCCAAATCACTAAATTGTTTTAATTGTGACTATAAAGAAATGCGACTTAGTAAATTGTTTAGATTTGAATCTCTTATAGGTTCTTTTTTTTTTTTTAACACACAGAATCAGTAGGCAGGCAAGATATTTTCATTTCTCTAATCTATAATCCCTGCTGTATAGACTTTCACCCTTCTGCTTATTGCCTTGAGATTTCCCAATGGGTGCTGTATCTCCAGACCGTCTACTCCACAGTCCAGGCAAAAAGAAAGGAGAAGGGAAAAGGGGGCAGAATCTAAGTGGGCTCTGTCCTTCTGAAGAAAGAGAAACTCTCCACATCTGCCTATATCTCATTGGCCAGGACACCACCTTATGGCTGCCTGCAGTTGCAAAGGAGGCTGAAATATTGACTGTGTAACTAACAAGCACGTTGCTGTCTTAAACAAAAAGGGGTTCTATTAGGAAGACAGACGTGTGGAGAAAATATCATGAGGTTAATACCAGTACTTGCCCCTCCACCCACCAGCACTATGTATTTTTTAGACTTCATTGGCTAGAAAAAAATGAAAACTATGTAAATTTGTAAAACCATTATTCTAATAACCACAATTCTATTATGATTTAATCTAAGATATTGATTATAATTTTAAACCAAATTGTAGTGGGTGTCAGTTTTTTTTTTTAACAAGAAAATGTGATTAATACCTTTCTCAGTAGAGATAGTATGGTTTTCCTCCAGTTTTCAATTATTAAATATGAATCTTCCATTTAAAAGATAATGGCTTATGGGGCTATCTATCTGAAAATGAATTTAAGCACAGATCTAGCACTTAGGGGAAATTTACATCTACAGCATGATGGTGAACCATTAGGATAATAACAGTAATAAGAAAAAAGACTTGTATATTGAAAATGTTCAACCTCACTCATCTATTATAACCACATCCATTTGTTATGAATTCTTAAAGCTTTTTAACTTATAAGTTAAAGCTAATTATTATCTTGCTTTATATTATACAAGAGGAATAATAAAACAATGAAAGACAGTCAAGGTAATTATTAACTAACAGGATGACTTCAGTGACTGTGAATTGGGAGGCTTCTTCACAAAGTAAATAGCAATTACTGTTCTCTTAAGTTGTTGGTTTTGTTTATTTCGGTAGAGTACAGTATGCTGTTGCAATCAGTCTGACTTCTAAAAGTGCAGTCACCTAATAGCATAAGCATCAGCCAGCACTCTAGAGGGCCAGTTCTAGGGCTTCCAAAACATCTACAAGCAGAACCTCTTGGGTGTTTTTTAAAAATGTGAATGTGGGGGGATTCTGGGAAGATGGCTGACTGGTAGCAACCCTTGTCAGAGGCTTCGGAGCAGAGGAAGAAAAACTGGATGGAATCGGCCTCTATGAAGCTAAAGACAGGGACTAAGCCAAGAAAGTTTGGCAAGCTGTAACTCTAAGAAAGAGCATTCAAGAAAACAAATTACAGGTACAAAGCCTATGAAATGAGCAGGGAACAAAAGAACTCTCATTTTACCTTGCTGGAGAGAGCCACTAAACTCCAGGTCTCTTTCTCCAGGGAGGTCCCACTTGTGAACCTAGACATGACTCTGCCAGGCATAAAATTGAACAGATGTTTTTCCCAACAACTCCAAATTCCCAGCCTACCCTTTCCCCCTCACATAGCGTTCTGAAGTTCTGCCCCCTACAGAGCATAGAGTGTTTGGTCTTGTCCTGAGAGATCTGGGCATACTGTGGACCACAAACCATCAGGATGGAATCTGTGACTAATGGTGAAAAAAGAGGGGGTTGGAAGAAAGGGACACTCAGCAGGAGGAGGAGAGTATCCTGGTTGTGACTATGTCCAGCCAGTGGTAGTGTTGACCCTTGAGGTTCAGTCTTTGTCTGGTGGGATGGGTTGCAGAACCCCCAGCTCTGACAGCACCCACAGTGGGAGAGTGGTTGCTCCATGTGGACTGAGTTCAGCAGACAGTGCTGGTCCCCAGCCCCTGCTGGGCCTGCGAGCAGAGGCTTGATAGGCATGGACTGCCACCTGAGAGCAAGGGTATTGTCTCCTGTTTCCAACAGAACCCTTAAGCAGTGGCTTACTGAGTATGAACCAAGACCTGAGGACTACTGTGTGCCTCCAGTGGGGCTGGTGAGCAGAGGCTTACCAGGTGAGTACTGAGACCTGCAGGCAGAGTGCGGTACCCTGATTCTAACAAAGCCTGCAAACAGAGGCTTGCCAGGCAGTGGACTGAGACTGGCTGGGGAAGGGGGACTGGTCCCCTGACTCCTACTGGTCTGGCAAGCAGAGGCTAGCTGTGTGTGGACTGAGACTGGTGGTCAGGGGAATTGCCTCTGGCTCCAGCTGGGCCTGTGAGCAGAGAAACAGACAATAGTGTGGAGTGAGTCTTGTGGGTGGGAGTGTGGATTCCTGGCTCCAATTGTGCTGTTGGAGACCCTTGAATCCCTCTCTGTTGGGTAGGGTTTGCACTGCCTGAGACAATTAGGTTGGAAGTTGTGTCTGGGGCTGTCCATGCAGGAACATTCTGAGATTGATGTTTGAAATTTTGTAGCAGAAAAGAACTGGAGGGTGAGGACTGGGAGCTGCAGCTGTTCATATCTCTTCACAGTCCAGATTTAAATCTAATAGTGTGTTTTCTTAGTACAGGGTAGAGGTTGGCTGATATCAAAACAGAGCTATCTTGTGCTATCTCATCAAGTAGGTCCTCAGAGTCTCCAGCCAAAACTCTGAAAGGGGCCTTTGTGAGGTTGTAGGAGATAGGCCATAATTACAAAGCCTAGAGCTTTGGTAAGGGGCTATCCCTACTACTCTAATTCAATTTCACCCTACCAGTTCTAAAAAACCAAACAGTGGAAAATAAATATGGTGCAGACCCAACAGAAGAACTCTGGGAACATGAATAGCCAGAGTAGATAAACCCCTCCAAGAAATGACAAAGGAGAAACAACTGAAGATGCCATGCATAGACAAATGGCAGCAATGTCAGAAATTGAATTCAGAATATGCACTGCAAATAAGATAAATAGAATGGAAGAAAAGATAGAAATTGAATCCCAAAGAGTAGTTCTAAAGTTGTCTCAAGAAATTAACGAATTCAAAGCCCAAGTCACCAAAGATACAGACATAATGAGAAAAGAGATAGCAGAGCTCAAGAAAACAAAAAAGTTAGTTGAGGAGCTCCAAAATACAGTGGAATCCCTCAGTAATAGAGTTGACCAGGCAGAAGAAAGGATCTCTGAAACTGAGGACAAAGCTTTTGATCATTCAAAAACACTCAAAGAGGCAGACAAATGGAGAGCAAAAACTGATCATTCCCTGAGAGAGTTGTGGGATCACTCCAAAAGATCAAACATAGCAATTCCTGAAGGAGAAGAGGATGGTCCTAAGTAGATGCTCTACTCCAAGAGATTTTGGAGGAGAATTTCCCAAACATTGTGAGAGATACAGGACTTCAGATAGCAGACAGTTTCAGAACCCCAGCAAGACTCAATCCAAATAAAGCATCTAGACACATTGTGATTAACTTTGCCAAAGTTAAGATGAAGGAGAAAATTCTGAAAGGAGGCAGATATAAGAAAAGTATCACCTACAAAGGGAGAAATATCAGAATGACTGCAGGTCTCTCAGCCTAAACGTTTCAAGCCAGAAGAAGATGGTCATCAACCTTCAGTCTTCTAAAACAAAACAACTCCCAGCCCAGGATCCTCTCTACAGCTAAACTGAATTTCATTTGTGATAGAGAAATCAAATACTTTAATGACAGATGTGTTGAAGAAATTTGCCATAACTGAAACAGTTCTCCTGGATATTCTCAGACCCATCCTTCACAACAACCAGCACAGTGCTTTACCTCCAAAGTAAACTCACCCAGAAATTTTTGAACAAAACCCAACTTCCACAGTGGTGAAGGATTAAAAATGTCCACTGGATATCCAAAAATCATGACACCCAAAACACAACCAGGCATATCAATTATCTTAATGTGAATGGTTTAAATTGTCCTCTAAAGAGGCACAGGCTGGCTGACTGGATACAAAAACTCAGACCAGATCTGCTGTATACAAGAATCACACCTTACTTAAAGGATAAAAATAGACTCAGGGTGAAGGGATAGACTTGTATAATACAGGTAAATGGAAACCAGAAAAAACAGGGGTTGCAATTTTAGCAGCAGATACAATTGGCTTTAAATCAACAAAGATAAAGAAAGATAAGGAAGGTCTCTACATATTTGTCAAGGGAAACACTCAACATGAAGAGATGTTGATAATTAACATTTATGCACCCTACCAGAATGCTCCTCAATTCATAAAGAAGACCCTAATGGATATGAACAACTTGATATCTTCCTGCACTACAGTAGTTGGAGATTTTAACACCCCTTTGACAGTTTTGGATAGATCCTCCAAGAAGAAACTAAACAAAGAAATATTAGATGTAAACCTGACCCTATAACAAATGGACTTTACAGACCTTTACAGAACATTTCACCCTAATAAAATGGAATAAACATTCTACTCATCAGCCAATGGGTCATCCTCCAAAATAGATCATATCCTAGGACACAAGTCTAACCTCAGCAAATTTAAAAGCATAGAAATTATTCCTTGTATCTTCTTGGACCACCATGGAATAAAAGTTGAACTCAACAGCAACGGGAATCTTCATACTCAAACAAAGTCATGGAAGCTAAATAATCTTATGCTGACTGGTAGCTGGGTCAAAGACAAGATTAAGAAGGAAATCACCAAATTTTTGGAACAAAATGATAATGAAGACACAAATTATCCAAACCTGTGGGATACTACAAAGGCAGTTCTAAGAGGGAAATTTATAGCACTGGAAGCCTTCATCAAGAAAACAGAAAGAGAGGAAGCCAATAACTTAATGTATCATCTCAAGCAATTGGAAAAGAAAGAATGTTCCAACCCCAAACCCAACAGAAGAAAAGAAATAACCAAAATTAGGGCAGAATTAAATGAAATTGAAAACAAATGAATCATTCATAAGATCAATGAAACAAAAAGTTGGTTTTTTGAGATTAATAAGATTGATAAACCTTTGGCCAACCTAACCAGAAATAGAAAAGTAAAACTCTACTATCATCTACAAAAATGATAAAGGAGAAATAACAACAGACACTTTAGAAATTCAAAATATCCTCAATGATTACTACAAAAATCTCTATTCCCAGATATATGAAAATCTGAAGGAAATGGACCAACACCTGGAAGCACGTGACCTTCCTAGACTCAATCAGAAAGAATTAGAAATCTTGAATAGACCTGTATCAACTACTGAAATAGCATGAACAATATGAAATCTTCCTAAAAAGAAAAATCCAGGACCAGATGGCTTCACATTTCACATTCAAATTCTATCAAATCTTTTAAGAGGAACTAGTACCTATATTATACAACCTTTCCCAAAGCATAGAAAAAGAAGGAATACATCCCAACACATTCTATGATACAAATATCACCCTGATACCCAAACTAGGAAAGGATCCAGTGAAGAAAGAAAATTGTAGAACCAATATCATCTATCAAAAAAAAGACCAATATCAGAATTCAACAACACATAAAAAATTATACATCAGGATTAAGTTGGTTTTATTCCACAGTTACAGGTTGATTAAACATATGAAAATCTATAAATGTAATACATCACATCAATAAAATAAAAACCAAAGACCATATGATTGTCTCAGTTGACACAGAAAAAGCCTTTGATAATATCCAGCAGCCCTTCATGATCAGAATTCTTAAGAAAATAGGCATAGAAGGGACATTTCTTAAACTGATAGAGGCCAACTACAGCAAACCCACAGCCAATATCATATTGAATGGCGTAAAATTGAAAACATTTTCACAAGGCAAGGATGCCCATTGTCTCCACTGCTATTCAACATAGTAGTGGAAGTCTTAGCTATTGCAATCAGGAAAGAGAAGGTGATCAAGGGTATTTGGAGGGTCAGAGGAGATTAAACTCTCACTCTTCACTGATGATATGATCCTATGCCTGGAAAATCCCAGGGACTCAACTTCAAAACTCTTAGACGTGATCAAGGAATACAGCAGCATCTCAGGATACAAAATCAATACTTACAAGTCAGTAGCTTTTATATACACCAACAATAGTCAAGCTGAGAAAAACAATCAAGGACTCTATTCCTTTTATAATAGTGCCAAAGAAGATTAAGTATCTGAGAATTTACTTAACAAAGGACATGAAAGATCTCTATAAAGAAAACTATGAAACTCTGAGAAAAGAAATAGCTGAAGATGTTAACAAATGGAAAAACATACCATGCTCATGGCTGGAAAGAATCAACATTGTTAAAATGTCCGTTAAAATGTCCATTGTTAAAATGTCCCAAAGCAATCTACAGATTTAATGCAATCCCTATTAAAGCACCAAGGTCATACTTTAAAGAACTTGAAAAAATAGTGCTTTGTTTTATATGGAATAAAAAGAAATCTCTAATAGCAAATACATTACCAAACAAATCAGGAGGTATCACATTACCAGACTTCAGGCTATACTATAAATCTATAGTGATCAAACATCATGGTACTGGCACAAAAACACAGCCGTAGATTTATGGAACAGAATAGAGAACCAAGAGATGAACCCAGCTGCTTATCATCATTTGATCTTCAACAAGCCTATCAGAAATATTCAGTAGGGGAAAGACTCCCTATTTAACAAATGGTACTGGGTGAACTGGTTGGCGACCTGTAGAAGACTAAAACTGGACCCCCACCTTTCACCATTAACAAAAATTGATTCTCACTGGATAAAAGATTTAAACTGAAGACATGAAACTATAAAAATACTAGAAGAGAGTACAGGGAAAACACTTGAAGAAATTGGCCTGGGAGAATATTTTATGAGGAGGAGCCCTGGGCAATTGAAGCAACATCAAAAATACATAACTGGGATCTGATCAAACTAAAAAGCTTTTGCACAGCCAAGAGCCCAGTAAGTAAAGCAAATAGACAACCTTCAGAATGGGAGAAGATTTTTTCAGGTTATTCTTCTGACAAAGGTCTGATAACTAGAATATACAGAAACTCAAACTAATCAATAAGAAAAGAATAAATAATCCCATTTCTATGTGGGCAAGAGACTTGAACAGAAACTTCTCTGATGAAGACAGGTGCATGGACTACAAACATATGAAAAAATGCTCATCATCTCTAATCATCAGAGAAATGCAAATCAAAACCACTTTGTGATATCATCTAACTTCAATAAGATTAGCTCACATCACAAAATCCCAAAACTACAGATGTTGGCATGGATGCAGAGAGAAGGGAATGCTTTTACACTGCTGATAGGAATGCAAACTAGTACATCCTTTTTGGAACATAGTTTGGAGAACACTCAAGGAACTAAAAGTAGACCTACTGTTCAATCCTGCAATTCCTCTACTAGGTATATACCCAAATGATCAAAAACTATTTTACAAGAAAGACATTTGCACCAGAATGTTTATTGCAGCCCAATTCATAATAACCAAGACATAGAAACAGCCCAAGTGCCCATCGACCCATGAATGGATTAGCAAATTTTGGTGTATGTACACCATGGAATACTATGCATCCATAGAAATGAATGGAGACTTCACATTTTTTATGTTTACCTGGATGGAGCTGGAACATATTCTTCATAGTAAAGTATCTCAAGAAGGGAAAAGAAAGTATCCAATGTACTCAATACTACTATGAAATCAATATATAACCACCTACACACTCACACAAATGGTAAAACATAACTATAATCCAGAAAGTAGAAGGGAAGAGGAGAGAGAGTGGGGAGGGAGGATATGAGAGGATGGAGGGTATTTGGAGGGACTCACCTAATGTGCACGATGCAATGGTACATTTCAAAACTACTAAGTAATGAGTATAATTGTGACAGATGTGTTACTTAGTTCAATGTAAACATTTCACATTGTACATTGAAGTAGTACCCTGAACCCCATAAATGCATAAATGTACAAAGTTATGATTTAATAACAATAGTTTTTTAAAAAAGAAGATAAAAAAATAAAAAAGTGAATCTGACTCTAAATGTAGATTTCTATTAAATAATACTATATAAATTTATATAGCAACTAAAGTTACTAAAGAAAAAATAAAAATGTTGTTTTATCCATTAAAGATATTATAGTCCAGGGACAAATCAGTAAGAACTAAACAATTGGTTAATCTTAAATTTCATTTGTGGTTGAACAAAAAGAAATTAATAGTACCCATAGTAGCATTGTTCAGACCCGCAAAAATGCTTGTTATTATAATTCCATTTATATAAAGTTCAGAAAGAGATGTTGTAAGTCATAATAGTGGGTACTTTGGGAATGCTTGGCAATGTTTTTTCCTTCTATTATCTTAATTTGGATGCTGATTACATGGGTGTTTACACTTTGTGAAAATTCATGGAATCATATATGTACATGATTCGTACCTTTTAATATATGCATGCTATACTTCAATATTCTTTAAATACAAAACCAAACTTCTATGGCATTACGAGTCAAGGTGGTGATAATCTTTGTGTAGGAGAGAGGGGATTGTAATGGGGATGGAGTTAATAGCTACTTTCCCTTCAATTAAGTTCCAGTGAACCTTGTTGAAGTTTGTATGTTGTAGATCATGGTGTAGCTTAATTCATTAGGCTTTTGGACCTCTCCTATGTACACATAAATGGCTTTACTTTCTTCTAAAATACAGGGTGTCCATAAAGTTTGTGAGCAATTTAGAATATGGATACCCTGTATTTTGTCGTAACTTATTAAATTCCTTACTAATCCTGTCACGTTGGCTGTTGTCCATTCTTGGTTCTTGGTGTGCTCTTGGCTGAAGAATGAGCAGATACATCATGCAGCAAAGCAACCATGAAGCAAAGGTTATTGAGAAATAATGAGGTAGTTTTATAGAGCAAGAACTAGGTACACTTGTGACAAATGAGCCTCTTGTCATAACAAGAAGTTCTGGTGATGACCTGGGCTCCAGCTTTATAGTGTCTGGATTGGGCCCCCCTTGTAGTTCAGATGTTACCACTGAACGCTTTGACAGACAGTTAACTGCTTGGTAATTTGCCTTAGGTTACCCTAGGTCACTTTCCAAATTCTACTGTGCCTGGGCTGTCTGAACCCCTGGGTGTTCCTCATTCTCTCAAGTGTAGCTGTTGCTTTGGGTAGATCAAGGTTAGGGTAGCAGCAGAATAGAGGGCTGGCCCTTGTCCTTCTTCCCAGGTGGGACAATGCTCCAGGTAGCACCAGGCAGACTGCCCACCTTTATCGCTAATGAAAGCCAGAACAATTCTCTGTTTACCTAATAATATTGCTGTTACCAAATCAAACAGAGGTCCCCTCACCCAGTGCTCTGATACTGAGATTTGCAATGGGAAGAAGGGGCATGTACTTCATGGTGGTAAGCAAAGAGAATGGGGAGCTAAAGCTAAAGAAAGCAGAAGTTGCTTACAAGAAAGCATGGATTGGAAAGTAGGGTCTGATAGGCCACAGGTGAATTTAGACTTTTTTTTTATTAGTAGTATTTGGATAAGGCCTCATCTAAAAACATGGGGTCAGTGGAAAGGAATGTTAAGGTATGGCCTGTGGGTGTGACTCTCTCTAGAGCCTTCAGGAAGAAATTTATAACAAAGAAGGGTGGTCACAGTTTACTGCTCAGTTTCCCATTATCTGAGATCTATGCAATAGTGGTGGGAGGGTATTTTCCATCTGGTGGGAGTTTCTGAAAAACAACTGAAGAACATATGTTAAGATAATATCTTTTAATCCTATAGAAAACTGCAATACCTGTAGCTCTGACTGTCTTGGAAGACTTGTCATCACCTCTTGTTTCTCAGCTTGCTCATCTTTTCACCTTTTCATGGTTCTCAACAACCATTTGAGACCAAAGTTAGGTGCCTAAAATTTTCCTGGGTGGTACTCAAGATTTCAGACTCCTAGGAGAACTCCCTGCCCCAGCTCACTTAAATCTTTGATTTGTTAGTGGAAAACATTGGGTTTTAGAAAAAAGTTTCATGAATATTTTTGGGACAGACCTCCATATTTCTTTGAATGTTTTCTACTTAAGAAAATTATGAATATTGTATTTGGGGGAGGGCGTTTCAGACACACTGAGCTGTTCAATTTTTAAATCTCATTTCAATGTTGTATTACCCTCTGATGATTCTCAATGATCTAGGAAATAAAAGCTTTGTAAAATTTATAAAGACCTAAAAAGCCTACCACTATTATTTGGACAAGATTACCTCAAATTTGGGTTAAAAACCTGTTTAAAATCTTTCCTAATAGTGGCTCTGTAATAACCAAGCTCCCAGTCCTTAATTCCCCCTAACACCAGTGGGGAACAAACCCCTTACCCTTGAAAAGGAAACCTCTCCTAAGCCTTTTAGTTCCAGCCCCCTCAAGGGTAGAGAAGCAGCCTGAATTAAGGAAGTATGCAGGGAGGGGTTGAGTCCTTGATGGAAAGTCTTGAGTTCTTTGGAAACTTCCTGAACTTATGTTGAACAATATACCCCGCTCCGCACCCCTGTAAACTGTATCTTGTGATTTGTGAGTAAATGCACCCTAAGTCAGTATGTACCCTGAGTGGCATAATTCCTTATAAGCAAATGTATGTACCCCTGAGTTATGCTGTGAACTAACGCATGTACCTTGTGACCTCTGAAACTGTGCTGAATTGTGCTGTAACCACAATGATTTAGCCTTTGTACAAGCTTGCTTGCTTCAGCAATAATCACAGTTTATAAGCCTTTTGAATTTGCCATTTGGGGCTACTTGTTGGCCCACCACAACAGCTCCCTGTAGGTGCACCTGCAGGTGTATTAAATTCCTAATAAATTTCTATTAATTAATTACATCTGAAGTGGGGTCCAAATTTGTCTTTGCATGGGACATAACAGCTTTGAGGCATGGATGGGCTTCTACTCAGGAAAAGAAACAGAAATAAATATTCAATAAACTCAAACTAAAGATAATAGTCACTATTTGAAGAGAATATGAAATTCTAATATTTCATTTGTTGAATATCAATAGATACTGTTTATATTGCTTAAGTAGCTGTAACATCTATTTTTTGGTAACTCAATCGTCACAATCTGACTAGTAGGAACCCATTTAAGCTGGTTCAACCATTCATTTAATAGAATTGCCTCAATTTAGAGAACACTTTTGTTTTCTTATTATTTATTTGTCAAAATACCGAATCATCTATTCTTTGCAGAGCTCTGCTTCCCTAAGTGGTGTATAACATTAGGGGCAAAGGTCTGGGTTCCACGGACGCAAACCAGAGTAATGGGTAGTATATTATTATGGTAAAACCATGCTAGGAAGGGGGATGAGTGGGTATAAAAATTAAAAGGAGCAGTTTTATTTTTTTTAAGGATATAAAATCTTTGTAGTCTTTAAAAAACATATTGATTAGTACACTAATACATGACAGTTGAAATTGGACATAATTTTGTTTTACATGCAGATATCAGGAGATTTTCTAATTTTGTAGTTTCTTGTGATTAGTTCCCAAAGATTACAGATAAAGAGTTCACTTTACCTCAATGGACCTGGTCTGCCTTCATTAGTCCTCAAAGAACAACCATTTGAGACCCAAGTAAATCAGTATTTCAATGAGCTTCTCTTGGTTTTGGTTTTTGACTAGTTACTTCCTTTTTAAAAAAAGGAACTTCTCTTTGTATGAATATATAATATGGAAAGACCTCCAAGGTAAACTGTTTAAAGAACACAAAGAAACAAACTATTGAATGTGTGTTGTGAAGCATCGTATTCTATGCTGTGTGGAAAAAAGGGAACTCTTAGGGAAGATGGAGAAGGAACTTGAAAAAGTTTTCTTTGTTGAGATTATAGTTTAAAACAGGGTGATTAGGAGTAGGGTAGTGTCAACACTTTTCACTATGTGCTTTTTTCTTTCAATTGAAAAAAAGATTCATTCAGGACCATATATATTACCTATTCTAACACTAAAGAGAAAACATGTACTCACATTTAAAAATAAATAAATAGGCTCGGCGTCTATAGCTCAAGGGGCTAAGGTGCCAGCCACATACACCAGAGCTGGAGTGTTCGAATCCAGCTCGGGCCAGCCAAACAGCAATGACAACTACAATAAAAAAATAGCCAGGCATTGAGGTAGGAGCCTGTTGTCCCAGCTACATGGGCGGCTGAGGCAAGTGAATCGCTTAAGGCCAGGAGTTGGAGGTTGCTGTGAGCTGTAACACCACAGTGCTCTACCCAGGGTGACAGTTTGAAGCTCTGTTTAAAAATAAATAAATAAATAAATAAATAAATATATAGTAAAAATGAAAGACAGGCATCTGTATTGATCGTGTCAAAATTCCTCTGAAACATAACCACTTAATTTCTTTTTAATCATTTGAGCAAAGTACAGTAAAATTGCATTCTCTTTTCTTTTACAACTTAATGAGCTATATAATTTTTCATCTAAAGGAAAATTCTATGGAAACTAAACAATTATTTATTTTCTATACTAGTACAAAAAAAATCTAATATAACAATACTTAAACTATGGAATGAATAATATTAATTGTATATTTTCTTTTTGCAGCTATCTTTTGACCATTAATATATTCCAGAAATACTGCACTTTCAAACTACTTTGGTCTTGAATGAACACCCCTAATTCCCCGTGGTTATAATTATATCAAATTTCTGATTAAGGTGCTATGTTTCAATTTTTTGCATTTGTTTTAAATTTAAAACTGCTGCTGTTTCTATAACAAAGATTTTACTTGGTAGCATCTATTAGCTCTTACATATAAAGTTATGCAAACTAGTTCCATTCTTTTAAAAAAATTAATATCCACAATTATATATTAAAGAATCTTTTAACCATTGTGGCAAACATTTCCAATGTATGTTTGTTTTTTTCTTTTTCCACAAGAAACAATCAAATATCTGTTTATTACTTGTATTATTATTAAGGGTGACAATTTTACTGAGTTCTAGCCAATAAAATGGTCTTTCATTGATTGGATTACCTGAGCTCACAGGTTTGAGACCAGCCTGAGCAAAAGTGAGACCCTGTCTCTACTAAAAAAAAAATAGAAAAACTGAGGCAAGAGGATTGCTTGAGACCAAAAGGTTGCTGTGAGCAATGACGCCACAGCACTCTACCCAGGATGACAGCTTGAGACTCTGTCCCAAAATAAAATAAATAAATAAGTAAATAAATAAAAATATAAGCCATAGGATCTGGACAAAAGTAGAAAATATTTCTGGAGATGCCTTTGGGGGAAAAGCACATGGAAGGTGCAATGTACTGTACAGTGCAGATCTAATTCCAGGACAAATGTAGGAAACTTGAGTGCAGGATTTCGGACCGGCTCTTTGGCAAGGGTCTGCATGGTATTTCCTCTCCGTGAGCTAAAAATCCTTAGATTCTTTAGCACAGATTTTTTTAAGGTACAAATATTTTACAACTGATTTAAAAATAAGGGCAATGATCTTGATGTAGCTCTTCAAAATTACCACATAGGACAGAAACAGTGCATTAAAATCAAGCAGTTGGCCAGCAAAGTACTATTTCTATGGAAAGTGAAATTCAAGGACTGCTATTTAGGTAACAGACCACTTAATCAGCCTTCTGAGTGCACTAATATGTTTTGAGGTTAATGCCATATTTTATGTGATTCATCAGGATATTCTGTTCAACATGACTTCAAAACATCTCCAGAAAGCAACCGCTTCTCGTCATTTTTTCTGCTCCCAAGCCACCATCAGCTCTCACCTGAATTACTGCGACAGGCTTCTAACTGTCTGTCTCCTGCTTCCACTGTTTTCTCTCATAGTCTTCTCAACACAGGTGTGAGCAGAGTGTTTCTAATATAAGGAAGACCAGGCCATTTCTGGAGCCCTATGATGGCTCCCCTGTCATTCACAGAATAAAAGCCAAAGTTCCTACAATGACTGACTCAGTGTGGGTTCTCTAAAAACAGCCTGAGATTAAGAACCTTGTAAAAGTGATATAGTGAGGTGCAACCTATGAGAGAGAGTGAGGCTGGAATAGGGAAAAGCTGAGACAAGAGGTGATCTCAAGGAAGGTTGGCCTTGGCTTGGTCCACAGAGGGAGGGCTCTGGTACATAAATGGATCACAGAGCTATCTCCTCTGAGGCAAGGAGACCTGCCTTTTTAAACGCTCATGTCTGTTAACCATTGGCTGAGGGCAAGGTCTCCTGGCTGCTGTCTACTGAGAGCTCAGAAAGGTGGGGAAGCACATAGGCTGGTTTGGTAGATATGGGCAGGCCCTGGGGCAGCTGCTACTGTGACCTAAAGGGCCTCACAGCATGGGGTACCCAGTACCTCCCTGACCTCATGGTCTTTCTCACACAAAAAGACTTTTGTTATTTCATCCAATAAATATTTACTGAATGTGACACCAATGGCAGGCATTATTCTAGGTCCTGGTAGATACGGTGGAATAAGACAAATAAGGTTCGTAGAGTCACAGAGCTTACATTCCTATGATAGACACAAACAATATCTCAAGCAATCTGCAAACATAAAAATATCTACAGTAATCCATTCTGGGGACAGAATTAAAATAGCATGACATGTAATAGTTACAAGATGGTTGCACTACATGTTAGAAAACGACTTTTTCTTAAAATATTACCTACCTTAAATTGTGATAATAAGAAAGAGCCAGGTAGGCTAGGAGCATTCCATGAGAGAAAAACAAACAGACAACAACAACAAAAAGTAGTATAAAGGATATAATTTCTTTTTAAATCAATAGCAGTAACAACAGAAAGGGCAATGTTTCTAGAAGATGGAGGTAAAGGAGATGATGTAATTAGGTAGAAAAGAAGTATAAATAGTGATTACAGACAATTGTAAGAATTTGGCTGTAAAAAGGAGAAAAGATTGATTTCTGGAGAATTAGAATTTTTTTTTCAAGAGATGGACAATATTTTAGCAAGTTTATAGGCTGACGGGAGCTGTCAAAGGAGAAGGAAGGATTGACAACATGTAGAAGCAAGGATAATTTCAGGAATGAAGTATTCAGAAGTCATGTGTGGAGATGATGCTTTGCTAATCGCAGTGGCCCCTCAGTCACGGGAGGACAAGCTGAGGGGTCAGTAAATTCAGGTATGGAAGCCTTAGGTGATGAGCTGAGAGTTAGGGCAGGAAGTAAGTTGGAGTTTTGAGGAGAGAAAAGGAAGTTGCAAAAAGGCTGTTTCTATGCAGGAAAGGGAGTAATTAGAAAATGTCAAAGAAAACAAGAACCTTCTTACACTCCTAAAAGTATAAATAACATAGCTGAGTTGGACAGCAATTTGGCAGCATTCAACGAAACCAAGGCTAGATGTATATGCTCCTCATCAGCCATTTCATTCACGGCAATACTTCCAAAGAAATTCTTCAATAGGAACAGAAAGAGACACAGGAAAGAATCTGCATTCTTGCATTGTTTCCACATTAGAAATGCAGCTATCAATTGTGTGACAGGTGAATAAAATGTCAAAAATGCCTGCGGCAGTCAAAAAAATTGACAAATTCTGTATCTGTGACTAAAGCTAGATGTCAAATACGTTGTATGGAGTCTAAAGAAGCTGAAGCAGAATGAAAAGTATTATCACACTTCTTTAATTTGACCACAGGGAACCATATTG
>CAUYTI010052528.1:0-27244 GCA_963575145.1 Galago senegalensis | reverse complement strand
GAATATAAACATCTTAGCACAATAACTAAGAAAATGACATAAAGGCTATGTTAACCAGTTTGATGAAAGTATTTCAAATTGTATATGAAAACACCACACTGTACCCCATGATTGCATTAATGTACACAGCTATCATTTAATAAAAAAAAACCAAAACCCTTAAAAAAAAAAAAAGGAAATAGAGTAGGGCATTACTGATTATCCCAGAGACATGTAGGAGGGCCAGTGCTGACCTTTAGTGAGTAGGAGCCACGGGTGCTTAATGTCCTCCACCGTACACAACAGTCCCACAAATGAATTGTTCTTACTTCACATTCTTCCCTCCTTCGACCCCCTAAATGCCAGTAGTATTTGTACCCAGAAACAGTCTCCGCAGATCTTCATTTCACTTTCTCAGAGGCGTGGCCTTAGATCTTGGGACCATCCGTTTTTAAATTCTGCAGCCTCCCCATGACTGTGTGATGTCTTAGTACTAAGACGCCCTGGGTAGTGGTTCGTGCTGCTCAAGAAACATTCTGAGCATCCCCCATTCCGGGCAACAAAAGGACGTGACCAGCACTGGCCAAGGAGCTGTGAGCCAGATCCCTTCTGGGATGAAGGATCAATTGCCCATGAACAATCCACAAAGGTGCTCTTTTTTTTGTTGGCCAATGCATATAACAGACAGTGGCTGCTCCATGAACCCAGGTCCTCAAGGGAAGATGGTGACAGGCAGGTAGAAGCTCTGCCTGTCAATGACAGACATGAGTATGAGTGAAAAATCAACCTTCATCATGTGTAGTCCCTGAGATCGGGGGGGGGGGGGTTGCTTGTTATTGCAGCAACACGCCCCCCAACACACACACCAGACCTGCCAGATACAGGCTCTCAGTATTGCTATGTAGTGTGAATCCTGTTTAAGTATGTAACAGTATTAACTCATTTAATTCTCACAACAACCTCGTGAAATAGGTGCTACGATTGTGATCCTATTGTAGATGAGAAAACTGAGCAACAGAGAGGTCAAGTCACTCACTGAAGCAACAGTAAGTGATGGCGCTGAGATTCACCCAGGCAGGCAGCCTCCGGAAGCTGTATCTTAACCACAATGCTATCCCACCTCTTGTATTGCAGGTAGCAAGCAGCTGCCCCCCACTCTAAATGACTTTAAACTACTATCCTTCAGTTACATCTAATTTCCGCTTCTTTTGTTTTTAAAACTTTTAAATCTTTATTCCTATTGGTTGTCGTTTTTTCACCATTCTCATTCTACCTGCTACTGGCAATAACCCCTCCTCTCTTCTCTTCTAATATGCTGTTTCTAATCCATTACAGACTAGGAAACCAGATAATTAAGCTTGTTACACATGTTATAATTGTGACTAATTGAGCCTGGCCACCTTGATAGTCAACATCGCTCTCTTCCACCTCCACCCGCCTTGCTCATGCACTTGTAATTGTGTGATTGGTGGCTGTTGTGTCTCCCCCTTTAGACAGTGGACTCTTTTGAGGGAAGATAATGAGCTTAATTCACCTCCGTGTCTCTCTGTCCCCTTCTTCCAGCACCTACCACAATGCTTTGCATATGTTAGGTGACTAACAAATATCTGCTAAGACTATTAAGTAATTAGGTTCTGAATAATGGCCAAGAGCTTGCCTATAAGTTAATTAGATGGGCTTTGCTACTAGCCTTTGGGACATCTGTTTTAGCTGTCTTGTGGCCTTTGGGATTTTCTCAGTTATATCTTGGATACTTAAGGTGATGGGGCAAAGAGATCAATGAATTCCTTCATTCAGTTTCTTGATTAGATGTTTATTGAGTTTCCAACATAATATTAAAATACTAACAATTTATACTTCCTGAATATTTACCATATGCAAGGTAATATTTGAAGCCCTTCATAAATATTAATTTATTTTAGACTCACAAGACTCTAGTCAGGGCTCAGAGCCTGTAGTTCAGTGGCTAAAGCGCCAGCCACATACCCAGAGCTGGTGGGTTCAAATCCAGCCCAAGCCCGCCAAACAACAATGACAACTACAACCAAAAAATAGCCGGGCATTGTGGTGGACGCCTGTAGTCACAGCTACTTGGGAGGCTGAGGCAAGAGTATCTCTTAAGCCCAAGAGTTGGAGGTTACTATGAGCTGTGATGCCATGGCACTCTACCCAGGGCAACAGCTTGAGGCTCTGTCTCAAAAAAAAAAAAAATCCAATCAGGTAGGAACTATTGTGATCAACCCATTTGATAAGGAAACCAAGGCACAGACAGCAACTTTCCCAAGGCCTGATAGCTACCAGGAAGTGGAGTTAGACTAGCTTGGTGGACAAGTCAGAGAAAGCATCTCCCTTCGGGAGGTCAACATTCTAGTGGGAAAGCCAGATAGGAAATAAACAAGCATATAAATCTACAAAATGAGTCTAGGTTATGACAAGGGTTCTGAAAAGACTAAACAGAATGCTGTAATAACAAATAAAGCACCATAATAGAAAATAGTGCAAGAGACATAGGAGTGCGGTCCCAGAGGGCATCTAGGAGCAGATGCCTTATTAGTTTATCTATTACTGCACTACAAACTACTCCAAAATTTAGTGCTTAAAATAATAAACAATTATTGGGCAGCACCCGTAGCTCAGTTGGCAGGGCTGGCAGGTTCGAACCCGGCCAGGGTCAGCTAAAACAACAATGACAACTGCAACAAAAAAAAATAGCTGAGTGTGTGGTGGGCGCCTGTAGTCCCAGATACTTGGGAGGGTGAGGCAAAAGAATCACTTAAGCCCAAGAGTTTGAGGTTGCTGTCAGCTGTGAGCTGTGATACCACGGTACTCCACTGAGGGCGACATAGACTCTGTCTCAAAAATAATAAATAATAATAATAAACATTTACTATCTCACAGTTTCTGTGGATTAGGAATTTCAGAGAAACTCAGGTGGATAGTCCTGGCTTGGAGTTTCTCACCAGATTTTAGACAAGATGTTAGCTGAGGCTGCAATCATCTGAAGGTTTGACTGAGGTGGGTGGGTCTGTTTCCAAGGTGGTTCATTATATCACACAGGGTTCCAGCAGACAAGCAGAACCAGTAACAGAGATATAGATTAGGGATTTGGAGAACACATCTGATGCTGGACTTTGAAATCCACAAAGCAGGCATTCAGAAGGGAAGACTACAAGCAGGTGGAAACCCCACCAGCACAAACTAGAATCTCACAGGACAGACTGAAGCCTGAGTCCATCCTTGTTGATAAGGGCATCCTACAGAAGCCGGGCCCACGGTTACAGATAACAGCCACATTCCTGGCCCGAATTCTGCCTCACATCAATGAGGTAAACCAGCAGTGGACAGCAAAGTGTTCGTGATACAAAATATCTGCTGTCCCTGTTCCTTCCCCATGTCACCGAGCATTTCCCTTGTGGTGCACCCTAACTGGAACCTACAAAAAAGGGGACTCTGTAGTTCAGCCTCGGCAAGCTGACACATTGCAAAGCCATCATCACATCGTGACACTCACTTTGGACACTCAGCTCCTCCCCACATGGGCCTCTCATTAGGGCTGCTTGAGTGTCCTCGTGACAATGGCAGCTGGCTGCCCCCAGAGTGAGTGATGCAGAGAGACAGAATGAAGAGAGGCAGCAACGCCTCTTACCGCCTCATCTTGGAAGTTGCCGATGTTTCCTTCTGATGTTTTCTTTTCTTTCTTTTTTTTTTTTTAATTTTTTTTGGCTGGGCTGGATTTGAACCCACCACCTTCAGCATATGGAGCCGGGGCCCTACCCTTCTGAGCCACAGGTGCTGTCCCCTTCTGCCATTTTCTATTTATTACAGGTATGTCACTGGTTCAGAACACGTTCAGATTCCACCTTTTGAAGAGGAGCGTGTCAAGGCATCTGTGGACATGGCTAAGCTACAGAGAAGACAGCAGTATGAGAGTCAGAGCATAATGTTTTGGGCAGAGGTAACAGCAAGAGATCCTAAAGGGTGGAATGTGTTTGGGACCCCACCTCCCAAGGTCAGCTTCCTGAGCAAGCCCCAAGGGAAAGCAGCTTAACACGAGGCTGGGCCTACTGGATCATACTGAGGATCTCATGTTTTGTTTCAAGTGCAACAAAAAGGTCAAGAGGTCTCTTGCTTTATCATGAGGGCTGCTCCATGGGGAGTGGAATAGAGGGGGCCAGAGTAGGAGCATGGAGCCCAGAGCAGGCATGGAAACATCAGGCCTGACCTTGGCCAACTCTATCATTTATTTGATTAATTCCCTGTTTGAACCTCACTTTCCTCATCTGTAAAATGAGGTGATGACTCCCTTCGCACCTCCCCACACGATTGCAGGGCATGCAAGAATGCACACAGGGACACTTCTTAACGTGCAAAATGCTCTGCACGGGCATATAGGGATATTTTACTGAACCTGTGTTAATACTGCCTCTGGATTTAGGTCTTTTAACTCCAAAAGAACATAATGGTCAGAGAAGTCCATTTTGGCTCTAATATATCTTTTGGTCGAATTGCTACTCAACACTTCAATCAACAGGATTGATACTCACCAAAGTCATTTAAATGGCCAAGAAACCATCACACCACTGGGTGGCATGCCACAAGATCAACGTGGACATTCCTGCAACCATCAGTGATGATTTATACCCTGGCCATATCGCACTGGCTGGCTTAGGTCAGTGCCCTGGAAATAGAGCCTGAGATGGAGAGTTCTGTGCATGTCTCCCTATACAGAGGGAGTACTTCAGAAGTAACCTACAACAGAGCAAGGGAAGCAGGACCAGGCAGGAGAGCAAGAAGGCAAATGTGGTTTTAAGAGGGGACTGGCCTAAGCATGATCCCAGGCAAGCTCCAGATCATGCAGTATGGATTGTAGCATAAAGGTTGTCCTGCCCAGAGGCAAGAAAGCTTGGCAGTATACAGCACCCTCTTCCCATCATTGGAATGACCTCATGTTTAACAAGTCACTGCAAGAATTGGTGGCTTAAAGGTTAGGCATTGTGTTAGGCGGTGCCTGTGGCTCAGTGAGTAGGGCGCTGGCCCCATATACTGAGGGTGGTGGGTTCAAACCCAGCCCCAGCCAAACTGCAACAAAAAATTGGGTGTTTTGGCAGGCGCCTGTAGTCCCAGCTACTTGGGAGGCTGAGGTAAAAGAATTGCCTAAGCTCAAGAGCGGGAGGTTGCTGTGAGCTGTGATATCATGCACTCTACTGAGGGTGATGAAGTGAGACTCTGTCTCTAAAAAAAAAAAAGAAAGAAAAAAAAAAAAAAGGTTATACACTGTGGCTCGTGCTTATAATCCTAGCACTCTGAGAGGCTGAGGCAGGTGGATTGCTTATGCTCAGGAGTTCAAGACCAGCCTGAGCAAGAGCAAGACCCCATCTCTACTAAAAGTAGAAAAACTGGGGCGGTACCTGTGGCTCAAAGGAGTAGGGCACCGTCCCCATATGCCAGAGGTGGTGGGTTCAAACCCAGCCCCAGCCAAAAACCTAAAAAATAAATAAATAAATAAATAAAAAGTAGAAAAACCTAGCCAGGTATCATGGCAGGCACCTGTAGTCCCAGCTACTAGGAAGGCTGAGCCAAAGGATCTCTTGAGCCCAAGAATTTTAGGTTGTTATGGCACTCTACCCAGGGTAATAAAGTGATACATGGTCTCAAAACATTAGTGACCTCCAACATCAGTCATCTATTTGTACACAGATGTCCACAGCAGCATTATTCACAATAGCTGAGAGGTGGGAGCAACCCCAGTGTCATTAGCAGGTGAAAGGAAACCCAAATGCGGAATATGCGCGCGACAGGGCATCAGTCAGGCTTATAAAGGTCTCTCTCATTTTGTTTAATTGAGACAGAGTCTCACTTTGTCACCCTCGGTAGAGTGCCGTGGCATCTTAGCTCACAGCAACCTCAAACTCTTGGGCTCAAGCGATTCTCTTGAATCAGCCTCCCTAGTAGCTGGGACTACAGGCACCTGCCACAATGCCCGGCTATTTTTTTTGTTGTTCAGCAGGCCCGAGCCCAGTTTAAACCCACCAGCCCCAGAGCATGTGGCCAGTACCCTAACCACTGAGCTCCAGGCACCCTCAGTCAAGGTCTCTCGTCAGGTGGCAGGCAGATGGCAGCTAAGGCTTGGGCCATCTCAAAAGCTTCTTCACTTATGTGTCTGGTGCCTGGGCTGAGACTTGACTAGATGGGGTTCCTTGGGAGTCTCTATGTAATCTCTCTACACAGACTCTGAGCACGGTGGCGTCACAGTCTGTACCCACTAGGCGGGAATTTGCCCAACCCCTTCCCCCCTCCATCCTACTTGAATTTTTTTTTTTTTTAAGACAGAATCATACTCTGTTGCCCAGACTAGCATGCTATGGCATCAGGCTAGCTCCCAGCAACCTCAAACTTCTGGGCTCAAGAGATCCTCTCGCCTCAGCCTCTGAAGTAGCTGAAACTGCAGGTGCCCACCATAACACCCAGTTAATTTTTTCTATTTTTAGTAGAGACAGGGGTCTCACTCTTGTTCTGGCTGGTCTTGAGTTCCTGAGTTCAAGGGATCCTCCTGCCTCGGCCTCCAAGAATGTTGGGGTTATAGGCATGAACCTGAGATGTTAAGGACCGAAAATGAGAGGTTATCCCAAGACATGAACGAAAGGAAATGCAGTCCAGGTTCTGCGTGGGCAATGTGGCCTTTATTCACTCGGGTGCCAGTGGGCTGAGTTCAAAAAAGAAGTCAGCATGTGGATTACGGCAGGGTGGGGATATAAAAGCTGGAGGAGCTGGGATTGGCACACTCATCCTTCCTGGGCAGGACTTTCACACACTCATCCTTCCTGGGGAGGATGTTCTTTCCTGGCCACATGGTTCTATTTGGGTGGGTCCCTACATTCGGCCCTATCAGAGCCACTGAGCCCAGCCTCCTTACTTGAATTTCAATGAGTTTTTCTCTCACATGAGCATGTAGTTATTAACCTATTAGTTCCAATCTAGCACTAAGCACATGTGATGCCTCTTTTTTTAATTCTCGTGACACTCCACTTAGGAGAATGTTCTCCAAATCCATCCAGGTTGTTACAAAAGATACAAAACTCTCCATCTTTTTTATGTCTGAATGGTATTCCAGGGTATACATATGCCACAGTTTATTAATGCAGTCATGAGTTGAAGGGTACCTGGCTTGTTTCCACATCTTAGCAATTGAGAATTGCATAGCCACTGAACTTCTGACCTCACAGCTCTGACGCTAAAGGTTTGCAGAGCGACACGGGACGGGGTGGGGAAGGCAAAGCTGTGCACAGTCGTGTTTGGTGATCCTTTAGTTTCCTCGACTTCCCTAACGTAGTACCACAAACTGGTTGGTTCAAACACAGTAGAAATGTATTAGTTTCCGAGAGTTCTAGAGCCTAGAAATCTGGACTTTATCCCGGTATTGTATTAACCCTTGGTGTTCTGGTCTGTATATACATCCTCTAATTTCTGCCTCATCCTCACGTGGCATCCCTGTGCATGGGCGTGTGTGTTTCTGCCTTTTTGTGTCTAAATTTCCTCTTGTTTCCTCTTATAAAGATACCATTATGACCTTGCTGAAACTTGATTACATCTGCAAAGAGCCTATGGGGGGTGGTGAGGACTTGAACATGTCTTTGTGAGGACACGTTGAACTTGCAGCAACAGAGGAGCATGCGGCATCACTTCCTCCTTATCCTCCTCCTTACAATCATTAAACCATTTAGTTGGCCAGGCGAGGTGGCTGACGCCTGTAATCAAGCACTCTGGGAGGCCAAGGTGGGTGAATCCTTTGACCTAAGGAGGAGTTCAAGACCAGCCTGAGCAAGAGTGAGGACACCCCCCCCCATCTCTACTAAAAATAGAAAAAAAATTAGCCAGGGAACTGTAGTCTACTTGGAAGGCTGAGGCAAAGAGGGTCACATGAGCCCTGGAGTTTGAGGTGACTGTCTCAAAAAACAAACAAACAAAAAAAAAACATTAAGCCTAGTCCATCTTCAAGGGGAGAGAATCTGCCTTTCAGATGAGAGGACTGTGAAAGAATTTACAGGGAGCGTGTAACCTCCCAGGCATCTCAGGACCTGCGGTCTCTTGCCGGCTGCAGCCATCCTCCACAGAGGGAGCAGGTGCGAGCTATTACAAGCAGCACAGCAGCAGGTGGGCGGCAGGCACTCTGGCCGGTACAGGGGCATGACAATTAGTCTTTTGCAGACCAGTGGGTCAGATCACCCACCTTACATGACATGTTACACCAAACTCTTCTTCAGTTATAAGAAACGGTGCCACTCTTTAAATGGAAAAACATTAAAAACGTATTTTTAAACAATTATATTTTTTGATACTGTTTAGATACCCAAATAACAATACTCTATTAGAGTATTGACAACAGGCCAGATACTATTCCAAGTACTTTTAAAGACATCAACAGATTTAATCATGATAACTGTGGGAGGTTAGTCCCATTACTGCCTCCATTTTACGGACAAGAAAACTGAGGCCCAGAGAGGGTTAAACAAGTTCTCCAAGTTCACTTGCTGACAAGTGGCAGAGCTGAAGTTTGAAACTCAGCATCTGGACCCAGAGTCTATGCTCTTATCACATTACCATGCTGCTGTTCTGTAACACAATCCAGTAAGAAAAAAAAGTCATACTTGAACTTCCTTTATGTATCACTCAGATTTATAACTGAGTTTAAACATAGCCCCAAGAAGGGTGGCACCTGTGGCTCAAAGGAGTAAGGTGCCGGCCCCATGTGCCAGAGGTGGTGGGTTCAAACCTAGCCCCAGAATAGGTCTATAACTATCTTCCTGAAAGGACTCATCCACTCAGGCATAAGACTTTTTCCAGAAACAAGAACATGGGGAAAACCAAGCCCCCGGCTGCCTGGTAAGCCAGAGTCTTCCTGGAAAAGCACATCTAACTTGGGCCCCAAATGCCAGCCTCAGCAAGCTCTCCCCGGGTATAGCTAACCTGCACCCAAGACGCACCATGGGCGTTCTGAGAGCAGACCCTCGCTCTCAGTAGTCAGATGAGGTACATGAAAAATTTCCCCAGTGAGATGTGTTTTCTGTTGGGCTTGTGCTTTCAATTATCCAGATGAAGAGAAGTTCCATTTGGGGGGCTCTTTTCTAAATCTGGATTTTCTTCCTCATTCCCAGCCTCTGACACTTCCTTTCTTCCTTAGTTGCTACTTGGACCAGAGATTTAGATCATTCAGCTTAGTGGAATGTGTGTGTGTGTCTAGGACGCTGGGCAGCTGGCAGGGGTGGGATCCCACTCCAAGTAGTCATGGACTGCCAGATAAAATGCCCTTGATCTGTGCGTTTGCTCAAACCATCAGACTGCATCACTCGACAATCCGGCAGCCTCCAGCTGATGGATGTGCAGAAGTGCTCAAGGATAATTGGCATTTTAATGGGGAAATGCCATGTTCCCAAGTGTCAGAATAGCAATAAGATACCCCAAGGGCCATTAACACAGTTCTTGGGTAATTAAAGCCGCTCACCCATCAGTCTTGGTCTCAGGACCAATCCCACACTTGCAGCACAGCTTCTGGGGTTGCCCAGTCCTCGAGAACCACTAAATTGGACCTGGAATGATCAAATGGCTTTTCCAGTTCAAACGCACACGTGCGAAGGCACCGAGGAGCAGCTCTGCCTCCGCCTGTCACTGCCTGTCTTCCATCTTCTCCTCCACCAGGGCGGGGCTCCAGTGAGAACTGTGAGAACCACAGGTGGTGAGAGGAATAATCCTTAAGAGACTCTTCTGGTATCAACTTACAGAGGCCACATTTCAAAAGGCTGTTTTGATCCAAAGTATCCATTTGTGAAAAGTTTACAGATGCCTGGGGCAGTGTGCATGGTACCCTTTAGCTTGGTGAGTGGGGCCGGGGCTACACTTTCACCTCCCTTCATCCCCTTATCTGGTTCTTGCTAAGGTGCTCTATGCCTGGGAGCATTGCCTCACGCCACCTTTACAACTGTTAGGAACATAGCTATCATACAGATAAGGAAGCTGAAGTGGAAAGAGAAAGTGGCTTATCTCCAAAGCCAACCAGAAATTGGGATGAAACTTTAAGAGACTGCAGACTTCAAGGTTTTAACCAATAACCTATTGTGATAGTGATTTTGGGTGTTAACTTGACTGGATTATGAGATACCCAGCCAGATAGCAGGTAAAGCATTGTTTATTCTCAGTGCCTCAGTGGGTACAGAGCCTGTCCCTGTTCCGCTGAAAGGGAAACTCAGGTGGATTTACTTGTGAATAGAATGATTGGGCTGCCCCAGGCGTGTCTGGGAGGGTGTTTCCAGAGGTCAGTGCGTGAGTCAATTGACTAAAAGGGGGTCTGCCCTGGTGGAAGGGTGTCATCCAATCAGCTGAGGATCAGGATGAAAGAAAAAGGTGGCGAAAGGACGAATTCTCACTTTCTCTCTCTCTTCTGCCACCCTTGGATGTGAAGCCTCCTGGTTCCCTGGTCTTTGTTCTCTGGGGCACGTACTAGCAGCTTGGGGTAAGAGTCACACCATCAGCTCTCCCAGTTCTGAGGCCTTTGGACTCCGGCTGAGGCACATTGTCAGCTTCACAGAGTCGTCAGCTTCACAGCCAGCCTGTCGCGGCATTCAGCCCCCTTACTTAGTAAGCCAATTCCTCCAATAAATCTCTTTTTAATGTATCTACGTATCCTTTCTGTTCTGCCTCTCTGGAGGACCCTGAGCAAAACACCTATTTTCCCCCCATTCACTTTTCAAGTTTTCGGGGTGGCTCACTTCTGTCCCTGTTGTAATGTCCTCCTAGGAACACATTCTTAATTCACTTTTTTTTTTTGAGACAGAGCCTCAAGCCATTCTCCTGGGTAGAGTGCTGTGGCATCACAGCTTACAGCACCCTCCAACTCCTGGGCTCAAGCAAATCTCCTGCCTCAGCCTCCCAAGTAGCTGGGACCACAGGCGCCCGCCACAATGCCTGGCTATATTTTTTGGTTGCAGCCATCATTGTTGTTTGGCAGGCCCGGGCTGGATTGGAACCCGCCACCTTAGGTGTATGTGGCTGGCGCCTTAGCCATTTGAGCCACAGGCGCCGAGCCTTAATTCACATTTTTACTGAAAGTTTCTTCCCCCCGCTATTCTGGGAGCATGAAATCAGGCTCAAGTTAAAGCATGGGGGTGGAGCTGACGGGTTTTAGATGAAGCTGGTGTAGAATCACAGTCTCTCCCCCAGTAGAGACCACCTTTCGTAAGAGAGACACAGAGTTGTGGTTCTGATGAGAAACAGATGGCTCGTTTAGCTGGTTGCAGTTTGCAAACTACTTCATAAAAGGAACCTACAAACCTGAGGACAAGATTTAAGAAAACCAGGAAGGCGTAGAGGAAAATGCCAAGTCAGGCAAAAGCCGTGTTGTTACCTCATATAGGTATAAAGGGAAATGGGGGGAAAGGGGACGGTGGCTTCAGGTACCTGGAGAAAATGGCTGCCTTCCAGGGGCTGTGGCTTCTGGAGAGGGACACAGCCAAGCCTTGGTGAAAGAGAGGGCTGGGGGATAAACACCCCACCCTCATTCTCCTCTTGTCTTCTCTCCTGCCAGTGCCGACCATCAGCCCAATCCAACCCCAGTCCAAAAGGCAGTGGAGCCCCATTCATAAGGAGTGTCCCAGTCACACTGCCAGGACAGAGCACAGTCCGGAATGGGAAACAGAAGGTATCCAACAAAACAGAATGACAAACAGATGTGTACAACAGGATATTGAGAGGGACTCACTGGTTCTCTGAATTCCGGCTAGTGGAGGAAAATACTTATTCCCCTACTCATTTTGTTATTAGGTCAGGAGAATCTTGGCATCCTCCTGTCCCTTCTTATACTTACTTAAAGAGGAAGAATTAACTGAATGGCAAGTTTGGGGCAGATGAGGCATGGTAGCCCAGCCCCCCGCTATTCATTTCTCTGAGGGCCTCCCTATCTGTGGGTAGTGTGAGTTCCAGTCTGCTCACACTCCTGCCACTGTAGCAATAATTCTTGCCCCTGAGAAGAAAGGCTCAGGACTTTCCAATGTGGCCTGTGATGGGCTAGGAGGTAAACGGATCACATTCCGGGATGCAGTGTTAGTGAGCCCTTTGGCTAAACCTAACACTCTTTTTCTGGAGACAGAGTCTTATTTTCTTGCCCCAGGTGGAGTGCTCTGGCATCATAGTTCACAGCAACCTCAAACTCTTGGGCTCAAGCCATCCTCTTGCCTCTGCCTCCCAAGTAGCTGGAACTACAGGCGCCTGCCACAATGCCCTGCTATTTTTTAGAGACCGGGTCTCACTCTTGCTCAGTCTGGTCTGGAACTCCTAAGCTCAGAGGATCCACTCACCTCAGCCTCCAGAGTGCTAGGATTACAGGTCTGAACCAGTGAGCCTGTCTAATAAGTCTTTTGATCAAGATATAACTAGTTTTTTTGTTTTTGTATATTTTAGTTTGGCTTTTGAGACAGTCTCACTCTGTCACACTGGGTTGAGTACTATGGCTTCATAGCTCATAGCAACCTCAAATTCTTATGCTCAAGAGATCATCTTGCCTCAGCCTCCCGAGTACCTGGGACTATAGGTGCCCACCACAATACCACACTAGTTTTTCTATTTTTAGTAGAGATGGGGGGGTCTTGTTCTTGCTCAGACCGGTCTCAAACTTGTGAGCTCAAGCGCTTCACCTACCTTGGCTTCCCAGAGTGCTAGGATTACCGCTAGCGTGAGCCACCGCTCCTGGCCCTGATAACTGGTATTTTGATCTCCACCTGCCTGACACCTTTGTTGTTGTTCAGTTTGCAACCTGCAGTGGGAAATAAAAAGGTATATGTATTCTCAAGATTGGCAACTGGGATCCAAAGTTGAGGACAAAGAGGTATCGGGCCCCAAACAGACACATCTCAGGAGGCTCTGAGTAAAGCATCACAAAATGGAAAAATAAGAATCCTGTGTACTCAATTCTGATATGAGGACAATTAAGGGCCTAGTACCCAGTGGGAGAGGGGGGAAATGGAGAGAGCTGGGAAAAGGAAGAAGGGAGGTAGTGGGGGGTAAGGGGTAGAGTTCACCTTTTGGGGGTGGGACATAAAAATAAGAGGGACCTTATTTAACAAAAGCAATCAATGTAAACTGCTTCTGTGCACCCTCGATGAATCCCCGACAATAAAAAAAAAAAAAAGTAGATGAACTGGGTTCTCACCATGCTGCAGCATCCCAGCCTCTAACCCCCCCAAAAAAGAAGTAGATGAACTGGGTTCTCACCATGCTGCAGCCTCTAACCCTCTCCCTCTGCCAGAGTGAGGAGGGGTTTTACATGGTCTCTTAAAGTGGTAATGTCTCTACAGGGTAATGTCCCTGCACCTCCAGTCCCTCCCCAGAAAGGATTGAAGGGGTGGGGCTTCATCCCTGAAGCCAAGTGAAGGGAATTCCAGCAGGATCACCATGGCATTGGGCAGGGGGAGAAGAATTAAAGAAATGGGAAGAGAGTGGTGGCCATAGTGTAATAGCAGTCATGTAGATACCAAGGAAATGTGAGTCAGTTTGGACCATCTTGCCACCAACCCATCCAAGGGAGAGCTTTGGAACCAAGGTCGCAAGCTGAGGGGGTGTTCTGGTTATTCATTGCTGTGTGATTTATTTGCCACCCCCAAAGCTTAGTTGTCTCTCTGAATTCTGAGAGCTTAAAACAGCAGCCGTTTTATTGCCTGTCATGATTTTGTGGGTCAGGAATTCAGGCACCACATGGTGTGGACTGGGGTCCTCTGGTGTTCCACAGCTGGTGAACAGGCTGGTCTGTCACCTTGGCTGGAAGGCGGGACCACTGATCTCTGCACCTGCAATCCATTTCCCAGCATGGCAATCTTGGGGGAGTCAGACTTCTTAAGTGGCTATTCAGGGCTCCAAGGGACTGATGGCAACTGCAAGGTTCCTTCCGATCTAGCCTCAGAAATCCCGGAATGTCCCCTCTGTTGTGTTCTATCAATTAAACAAGTCACTAAGGCCAGCCCAGTCTCCATAGGACAGGAAAGAGACTCCTCTCATTGGAAGGAGTAGCAAAGATTCTGCAGCCATCTTTCTCCCCGAGGCATTTGGCAGGTGTCTAGCCAGAATGTACGTCTCAGGTCGGGGGGAGGGCCCTCTCCCAGGGCCTTTTGTATAACTTAGTTATCTGCCCCATGAGGAAGCAGGTATTGGCTGTCAGCCCAGCAGAAGGTGTTGCCAGAGAAGCTAGGAATCTCAAAAAGAAATAATAGCACCAGTTAAGAGACACTTGCCTCCTGTTCCCAGCCTGCTTCTCAAGCCCTGAAGCACTAGAGGAGGAAGAGCTGAAGGACAGAGCACATCTGCTTCCCTCTCAAGACCCCTTGGGTCAAAGCCAGGTGTGCTCTGGGGGCTGGAAGATGAGTTGTACGGGGAAATGAGATTGAATTAAGTTCTAAACTACACTAGCCTTCTGAAAACCTGCAAATAACTAGAAAGCTGTGGGATTTACAAAGCTCTCATTAAAGAGGAGCAGACACAGCACAGTTGAAGCCAGTAGTTAGAGAAGATAGTTTGCATCCTTTCAGTAAACTGGTAACACTCACATAAAAACATACGGGTCTTATAGTGTTAGCAAGAGTCAGGTTTACGAGATCCCGCTGCTCCTCTCTGAAATATGGGACTTAGACCGATGGCAAATGATCCATTGTAGGGACCTGCCACCTGCCATCTTCACACTGAAATGGAGCAGGGACACTTTTTTTTTTTTTTTTGAGACGGAGTCTCACTTTGTCACCCTTGGTAGAGTGCTATGATATCATCCCTCACAGCAACCTCAAACTCCTGGGCTCAAGCCATTTTCTCGCCCCAGCCTCCCAAGTGGCTGGGACTACAGGTCCACACCGGCTATTTTTAGAGACGTGATTTTGCTCTGGCTCAGACTGGTCCTGCCTCAGCCTCCTAGGATTACAGGAGTGGGCCAGCACGCCTGGCCAGGGATACTGTTAATGGGGAGGAAACCTTTCCTCTGCCCTCCTAGGTGTGATCATTGGGGATCTGTGAATTAAAATAACAAAAGACAAATTGACAGGAGAAAGAGCACAGTTCTTATTTATGTGCAAAGGAGGTCACAGAAACTCAGAGAAGAAATTAGACTTGGGGGCTTATATGCCCTTTTATCAAAGGAAACAGCATTTGGACTCAAGGGATGATAAATTGTGGGGAAGCAAGTAGGAAACATGAGGGAACTCTGGACGACAGGATTATTCCTTTAGTAAGGTCTATTTATGCATCTTACCTTGGGGTAGATTCCTGGTCTCTTCTCTCCCTGGTGTGTAGGTGTGTGTGCGGGCACGCGTGCGCTTGGGATCAGCCATGAAAAGGAAGGTTGCATTTGGTGTGGGACTTGGGTGGCATGTCCTCCCTGTGTTGCAAGCATTGCTGAGGAGTTGTATCTGAGCTGAAACGGGAGCAAAAGATCCAGCTGTCAGTTTTCATAAGACTCAAGAGAAGCATCACTCGCTTAAGGAACAGAATAAGTGGAGTGAGTATTAAAATTGCTGGTAACTGTGTCACTCAGGGTCCTGCCAGGACACAGATGGTGCTCTCCATGTGGGTAATTCAAGGAGTGTTCAGCAAAGGGACTATCTACAAAAGGGCAGGCGGAAACCGAGTGCTGGTGACAGGGAGCTGTTTCTATCAAATGCCTCAAAGGGAAAGAAGGGGTCCTGCAGGTGGCATGGCTGCCCAGGGACAGCTGTGACCACGGAGGGATGCTTCCAGGCCAAGGCAATCTCTGAGGGGGCAGGAAGATGAAGTGGTAGAACCTAGACAGAAACCAGGGGAAAGGTACCTCCTGGAACACAGACCGGGATGGGGATGGTGGAGAAAGGAGACCCCAGATAGCATCCAACTCAGTGACATAAAGCAGGACACTAGCAGTCAACCCCCAAGCAGGGACATGCTATGTTCCAGACTTGTGCTGGGCATTTTTCAGGCATTCACTGATCTAATTCTCACAAATCTAACTGTACAGTTTCTATTAATATTACCCAATCACAACTTACAAAAGCAGATTGCCCAGTATCACACATCTGGGGAGTGGTACAAATGAACTCAAAGAAGGCATTTGGGCTCAAAGCCTGAACAATACTGACTCTAGTGCACACAATGGAGAGTCCTGGGCTTTGGGACTTGACAAATTCCCAGCACCCTTAAAGATCTAACCACCCTTAGCTCCTAAGTGGAGGAGAAATTGGGAGCACTGTTTCTCCCACAACTCTCAGGACATCCAAAGGAAGAGAATGGCCAGTCAATGAAGGGTTGGGCTGAGGGAGGTGCAGGTGCATGCAGGTGGACCAAGGGAAAGAGCCATAGTTTCTAAAAGGGAAATCATGACTCCCATCAAACAACCCAGGTCAGAGATTTCTAACTCATTAATTAATGAAGAAAATCAGTTAGGTTGTATCAACCAGTTCAAAAAAGAATGGGGGGCTCGGCGCCTATAGCTCAACTGGCTAAGGCGCCAGCCATGTACACCTAAGGTGGTGGGTTCGAATCCCCAGCCCGGACCCGCCAAACAATAATGACAGCTGCAACCAAAAAATAGCCAGGCGTTGTGGCGGGCGCCTGTGGTCCTAGCTACTTGGGAGGCGGAGGCAGGAGACTCGCTTGAGTCCAGGAGTTGGAGGTTGCTGTGAGCTGTAATGCTATGGCACTCTACCCAGGGGGACAGCTTGAGGCTCTGTCTCAAAAAAAAAAAAAAAAAAACGAATGGGGGGGAGAAAAGGCAGACAGGTAACACAGGTAGTCAGAAGTGCTAAAGTGGATTTGCTAATGGATGTGAAGGAGACCAGAAGATGCCACTCTGAAATATGCCTCTCTGGCATAAGGAACACTGTGAGCTGAAAGCAATTAAGAAGCAATTGTAAGAAAATCTCTCTGTCTTCCTCCTATTTGCCAAAAAGTGGAACAGATCTCCAAAGCGGAATTTCCCCTCCTCCCCTCTTTAGTAGGAAGACAAAGGTTAACCAATGAAACCAAGGAGTCTGACAAACTGTTCTCTCCAGCCTTTATCTGCCATTTGTTAGTCTCCCCACAATTTCCCATCCCTGGAGACTGAAAGTGATTTTCCTTTGTCTTGTCACTCTTAAACATTTTCTGTTTTTTCTTTTTCTTTTTCTTCTTTTTTTTTTTTTTTTTGTTAGTTTGTTTTGAGACAGAGCCTCAAGCTGTCCCCCTGGATAGAGTGCTGTGGCATCACATCTCACAGCAACCTCCAAAATCCTGGGCTCAAGCGATTCTCCTGCCTCTGCTGCAGGCACCTGACTACAGGCACCTGCCACAACACCCGGCTATTTTTTGGTTGCAGCCATCATTGCTGTTTGGTGGGCCTGGGCTGGATTTGAACCCGCCAGCTCAGGCACATGTGGCTGGCACCCCAGCCGCTTGAGCCATAGGCACCGAGCCTCTTTCTTTGCTTTTTGAGACAGAGTCTTACTCTGTCACTGTTGGTGACGTGCTGTAGGGATCCTTCTGCTTCAGCCTCTCGAATAGTTAGGACTATAGGTGCTGGCAGATGCTCAGCTAGTTTTTCTATTTTTAGTAGAGACAAGATCTTGCTCTTGTTCAGGCTGGTCTCGAACTCCTGAGCTTAGGCTATCTGCCTAAGAGAGCTCCCAGAGAGCTGAGATGACAGGTGTGAGCCCCTGAGCCTGGCCAACACTTTCTGTTCTTTGTTAAAGATGCTATATAACCCCAATCCAAAGCCACCTCTTTGGAGCTTATTAATTTGTCTGGGTATCTCTAGTGTATACATAAGGCATAGGTATTCAGTACATTCCTGCTGTTGTCATGTTAACTTGTCTTCTGTTACAGGAATGTGTCCCAACTGGACACTATTGTAGGGTAGCAATCTTCCTGCCCTACAGATGCAATACTGTCCTGGTCAAGGCAGGCCTGTGTGTGTGTGTCAGTGCATTTCCACTGGACCAAACTTACTTGCATTATGTTTTCTACAACACACATTTGGAAAGGCTCAGTAAAGACAATGAAAGAGACAGACCCCAATAGAATCAGATAACCTACCCAGAAGGGTAGACCTAGTATTCCACTGAAGGACCATCCTGTTATCTCTTACAACTGCAGCCTAATATGAGTTTGTAACCTGCCGTCCATGTGGCTGTCATGCATGTGGTTAGCCATGTTTGCAATGTCCTATGGTTCAAGGAAGATGCCAGCAACAGTAGTCACTCCTCGCCAGTCCTGACTCCCTCCTCAGACTTCTTCCTCTCTCCTCCTTCCTTGGTTTTAAGCCCCTTTATTTTTAAGGGGATATTTCCCCTCCCTCATTCCATCTTTCTTTCACTCTGAGATACTTCTCTTTTTGTTACCAAAGAGGGTCTGGTCACCTGTTACTATCCAGCTAATATGTAGAGATGCCAGTAGGTCCACAGGCTTTATTAGCAGAAGGCCAGCAATTCTGGAGGACAGCAAGAAAAGCCTCTCCAAGACTGTTCTGTCCTTCATTTCCCAAACTATAGTTTTATACATAAAAGTTCAAAGCAAAAACTATGTTAACCTTTATCTCAAACAACAATGACTATTATCTTAATAATAGCATAATTCATGATTCATAATAAACAATAATTGGCATAACCCATGACTCCAAACAAAATTTTTTATTTTTATTTATTTATTTTTTTGTCTGGGGCCAGGTTTGAACCCGCTCGTGCCCTACTCCTTCAAGCCACAGGTGCCGCCCAAATTTTTTTTTTCATTTTTATTTATTTATTTTTTGAGACAGAGTCTCACTATGTTCCCCTGGGTAGAGTGCCCTAGTGTCACAACTCACAGCAACCTCTAAATCTTGGACTTAAGTGATTCTTTTGTCTCAGCTTCACAAGTAGCTGGGACTACAGAAGCCCTCCACAATACCCAACTATTTTTTTTGTTGCAGTTGTCATTGTTTAGCAGGCCTGGGCAGGGTTCGAATCCGCCAGCCCCTGTGTATGTGGCGGGCACCAATCCAAAACAACAGTTTGGGTTTTTTTTTTTTTAGATAGTCTTACTCTGTCACCCTCAGTACAGTGCCATGGCTTCACAGCCTACAGCAACCTCCAACTCTTGGGCTTAAGGGATTCTCTCGCCTCAGCTTGCAAAGTAGCTGGGACTATAGGCACCTGCCATAATGCTTGGCTAATTTTTGTTGTAGTTGTCATTGTTGCTTAGCTGGCCCAGGCCAGGTTCAAACGTGCGACCTTTGGTGTATGTGACTGGCACCATAACCACTGTGCCATGGGGGTCAAGCCCCAAAACAACAGTTTTTAATTTAAAAGTTAATCTCCTAAAATCAATTGCCCTAAACCACTCAAGATACATACTTTTGGTTAGAGCCAAATTTATAAAATAACAAGGATAGAAGACTGGAGGTGACACTCTTGTGGGACCTGAACCAGCCAGACCAGCTGTGTCATCTCCGCCTCAGCCTGACTGACTCCATCTTACTCTCACTACACGTGCTCTCATGTTGATGATATTGGTGGCTAATTATTAACAACTGAAAAACTACTTCCTCTTTTCTCCAGGAAAAGTTCTCTGAGAGGGAAATTCTTTGCATGCCATCCCTCAGGGTAGCAAAGAAAAGGTAATGAAACCAAGGAAATTCTGTATTAAGATTTAAGGAAAATTAAATTTCCATATTAACACTCATATCCTACTCAAGTCTTGGTTCAAATGTCACCCTAGTGGAGTCTTCTCTGGTCCCTCCCCTTGCAGTTATGACCCTCCTCCCACCCACCTTATCCGTCTTCTCAGCTTTATTTTTTGTCATCTTCTAACCCATGATATGATCAACTTATTGTCTATTACCCTTTGGAGAATGCCAACACCTTAAAGACAGGGATTGTTATTGCTCTGTTTAATGTCTTATTCCCAGCATCTAGAACAAAGGCTGACCTGCAGGACATGCTTAATAAAGACTCACTGGATGAAGGGATCAGTCTGAACACTGATATCCTTCCACTCAGGTCTCACTGGGCTGAGTTCAAGGTTTCGCACTGCCTGGTACCTGACCTTGAAGCTGCTCTTCCTCTATTATCTCCTGTCCTCCCTGACTTCTCTTAGCCTCTAACTTTGAAAACTGCCTGAGATCAGGGAGCAGCAAGTAGAAGCTGAGAGTTCTAAGAGTCCTGATGCACACTCAAAACGCATGGGGTCTGGGCTTTAAGAGCTAAATCTAGTCCTCTGCAATGCTTTTGGACAGTGAAGACCTAAGTTTAGAGAGACCTGAGACTTTTTTTTTTTGAGACAGAGTTTCACTGTGTTGCCCTCTGTAGAGTGCTGTAGCTTCACAGCTCACAGCAACCTCAAACTCTTGGGCTTAAGCAATTGTCTTGCCTTAGCCTCCCAAATAGCTGGCACTACAGGCACCCACCACAATGCCCAGCTATTTTTTTGCTGAAGTTGTCGTTGTTGTTTAGCTGGCCAGGGCCATGATGGAACCCACCAGCCTCAGTGCATGGGGCTGGTGCTGTAACCACTATGCTACAGGCACCGAGCCATGAGAGACCTAAGACTTATAAATAAATTAGTAGGGGTGAGGAGGAGTCCTTTAAGGCAGTGGTTCTCAACCTTGCTAATGCTGTGACCCTTTAATACAGTTCCTCATGTTGTGGTGACCCCCAACCATAAAATTATTTTCATTGCTACTTCATAACTGTAATAACTGTAATTTTGCTACTGTTATGAATCGTAATGCAAATATCTGATAAGCAGGATGTATTTAGGCGACCCCTGTAAAAAGGTCGTTCAACCTCCAAAAGGGTCGCGACCCACAGGTTGAGAATCCCTGCTTTAAGGGGAGGAAAAGGAAATTAGGTATCAAAGTCTATGTAAAATGAGAAATCATGGCTCAGGGTCTGTGGCTCAAGCGACTAAGGCACCAGCCACATACAACTGAGCTGGCAGGTTGGAATCCAGCCCGGGCCTGCCAAACAACGACGCTGCAACCAAAAAATATCCGGGCATTGTGGTGGGCACCTGTAGTCCCAGCTACTTGGGAGGCGGAGGCAAGAGAATCTCTTGACCCCAGGAGTTGGAGGTTGCTGTGAGCTGTGATGCTACAGCCCTCTACCCAGGCGATAGCTTGAGGCTCTGTCTCAAAAAAAAAAGAGAAATCCCATCTCCGACAACAGCCTTGGAAATGCACGTCCTTTTCTTCTGAGATCTTGGACAGCGTTGCAGGGATGCTTATGTAGACATGCTTACTGGTTGCAACCTGGGCCTCCCCTCCTGTGGAGCCACAGCAAAGCCTTAGCAATGCAGATTCTGAAGCACAACACTAGGCCCACTTTTCCTACAACTCTGGGGGATTGATTCATCTACATATTAAAGGTGAGTTGCCAAAGAGCTGGAATCTTCTAGAGTCCTATCAACCCCAGCCCCTGGCCAGCCAGGAGCCCTGAGGCTGACCTTTCTCCTCTGGTGTCAATCTGAGTATCTAGGACACTGGAGTTCTCACTGAAGCCTAGATAATATCTACATCCCCCATTAAGTGGCCATCGTGTACCCTAGCACAGTCAAGAGGGAGCTGGGTACTTAAATAGAGGATGAGCAGCCATATCGGACTCGGGTCACTCCGTGAGGTTCTGGGAGGTGGGGTGCAGGCCGTCCACACCTCTCCCTCATCCCCCCTGGCTGTAGCATTGGCCAGCACTTGCGTGTGAGCACTGAGGACTTTTTCTAGGAGCCAGAACCCCTCTGCTAGCCAGGTAGGCTGCAATACCCAGGACTGAATGTCCATCATCTTCTCCCAACCCCATCCCACCGCAGCAGCCCTCAGCCAATGACTGAGGAGAGTTGGAGGGCAGGTGTGCCTTACACCGGTTCCCAGGACCCCCAGCAGGATCACACGCTGTCACTCACAGCGGACACTTGCTTGACGGCACACCCTGTGCTGGCATTCTTCCCTGCCCCACTCCCTGTGTTTCCTAGGTTCCCTTTGCAAAAAAACTACTTGTGCTACACCCTCGTCTCTGGGTCTGCTACTATGGAAACCCCACCTAGGACCGAGGGAGATAGGGGTTGCAGTAAAAATCCAGGCTGATTTTTCCTCATCTATGAACCATGCCAACAACTGGTAAACCAGACCACTCCCCGGGGAACAATTCAACTCCGAAAAGACTAGGAGCTGTGCAAAGACCCGGAAAGCAGCCCGTGTGCTCGCTGATCAGGCAGGGCTTAAAATTGCTGTTGCGTTAACTCAGGGGCTCTCAACCCGGGCAAGATGGCCCGGATAAGTCTTTACTCTGGGGGTGTGGGTGTGGGTGGGGGGCTGTTCCGCACACTGTAGGATGTCAACCATTAGCCCTGGCTTCTACACACTAGATGCAAGTGACACCCCGTCCCCACCTCAGTTGTGACAACCGAATAATGTGTCTGCAGACATTGCAGAAATTGCCCCTGGCTGAGAACCACTGGGTAGTCTGGACTCTTTCGAGCAGCAGCCTGCAAACCCCAGCTCACCATTTTCCACCACAGTCAAACTTGCAGCCCTTGGGTTTACCTCCGCCACATCTGCCCTCTGCCCCGCCGCGCTATAAGTCCTCATTATAAAACCCATTTGTCACCACTCCCTTTTCGAGGATGAATTTCCAGATTGTCTGCTGATGGCTAACTGGGATCATGTTTCCGGTAAAAAATAAATAAATAAATAAAAATACCATTAAATCAGCTCCCTCCTGGTCTCGGAATTCCAGAGTGCCCTCAAGTGGCCAGAAACCGCCATCCACTTTGGCTTCCTTGCCACTTCACACAGCTCTGGAAAAACTGCTGGTGGGGGGAAGGGGGCAAAGACCTTCCCGTTACTTGACTTGATTCTTGTAGAAAAGCCTTTTTCAGCAGTGTCTTCTCCAGGCTGTTCCTTGGAGCAGGGTTTTTAGTGCATGTGTGAAACATGTCTCCCACGGAGGTGTGGGTGTGTTTATGAGTGTGTTTATTTTCAAAGTCTGGTCAGTAATGAGTGATGCAAATGGGACAAGTGCTGACAGAAGGGGCTGCAAGTCACACTATCAGCTGGACATGCAGAGGTCAGCACTGCATGCAGGCAGAGGGCCGTCCCTGTCAGTCAGCTGTGCCAACCAGGTGGCTGCGGCGAGACTGCTGGGAGAGAGACCGTCACCAGCCTGGGATCTCAATTCAGGTGGCCTCGAAATGAGCAACCAGATCACAGGACTCTGCCTTCTCTCTTCATCCACCAATTTAGTTTGAGGCAGTCACCAGAGAGAAACCAGATCCAATTCTAAAGTTTTTCAGGCCTGCTTCAAGTTTGGGAGGGGCAAGGGACAAGGGGCGTGCCTAATTGCAAAGCCCTGCAATCTAGGGAGCAGGCACAGCACCCACACAATGAAAACTCAAAGCTAAGGAGCTGTTCAGGCTAGAAGGAGAGGCTTTGGGTGCCAGATGGTATTTTGGCCGTTGCGCACTCTCTCTGGGACTAGATGAAGACCTTTCTGCTCTCTGCAACACAGAGAACTCCAAACAGGTTTTTCTCCATGAAGTTCCTTCAGTGCTAACTCTATGTGGGCATCAGTATTTCCCATTATCACACTTCCCTAGAATTGCATGAGGCCAGCTTCCTGGACAGACTGGAGGCTCTGGGGGAACACAGAGGTACCTGTCTCACCCACTGCAGGCCAGGGCTCAGCCCAGGATCTGGCCTCTAGAGGTGTTCTCTCTTTGTTCATTGAATATTTAAGTCAGGGATATGTTGGATTTTGAAAGACAAAAGAGAAAAGCGAAGGAATTCAGGGTAAAGAAAAAACAAAGAGACAGAAAGGTCTGGGGGAAGAGAGGAATCCCACTTGGACTCGGGAAGAGGGCTAATGGGAAGGAACATTGGGGGTCATGGTGCAAAGTTGCTGAGGGTCAAGGGAATAACTACTCTTAATTTCCTGAGCCAAAAAATATTCTTTAGCAATTGTCCTAAAGTCCCACATTTTGGGGGGCAAATATCTTATAATGCACTTGTTACTGGGTGAAGAGGGTCTATCTGCCTGTCACTGTCAGCCAAGGCAGAGGCAGGTCTATGAAACCTTACTTGTCAGAAGGCCAGCAAATCTGGAGAACAGTGGAGAAAAGCCTCTTCAAAACTGTTCTGTTTTGTTTGTTTGTTTGTTTTTTGATTAATCAAATTCAGTTTTATTTAGTTAGTTATTTTTTGAGACAGAGTCTCACTATGTCACCCTCTGTAGAGTGCTGTGGCATCTCAGCTCAAACTTAAGTTAGTTTTAAAACTAACTTAAGAACTAACTTAAGGCAAGATTCTCTTGCCTCAGCCTCCCAAGTAGCTGGGACTACAGGTGCCCGCCACAACACCTGGCTATTTTTTGTTGCAGTTTGGCTGGTGCTGGGTTTGAACCCGTGACCCTTGGTATATGGGGCTGGCGCCCTACTCACTGAGCCACAGGCGCCGCCCCAAAATCAGTTTTATCCATAAAAGTTCAAAGCAAAAATCGCAGTAACTCTGATTTTAAACAATAAATAGCACAACTCAATCTAATACATTTCCAATTCAACAGTCAATTTCCTGAATCAATCCTCCTAAAGTAAAGACCACAATAAGCCTTATTTTAAATAATAATAGAATTCAAAAGTTAATTCCAAACTATTCAAGATGGGCATCTTTAGGGTAGGAGCTAAATTTATAAAACAATAAGAACAGGAGTGGGAGGGTGAAGGTCAGGCAGGACCTAGACGGACCAGACGGGCTGTGTCACCTCTACCCTAACCTGACGGACTCTTATCTTATTCTCACTACATGTGCTGTCACCTTTACCACCCTGAAATAAAATTCATTTTTAAAACTAACCCTCTGGGCTCGGTGCCTGTGGCTCAAGTGGCTAAGGCGCCAGCCACATACATCTGAGCTGGCGGGTTCAAATCCAGCCCAGGCCCGCCAAACAACAATGACGGCTGCAACCAAAAAATAGCCAGGTGCCTATGGACCCAGCTACTTGGGAGGTTGAGGCAGGAAAATTGCTTGAGCCCAGGAGTTGGAGGTTGCTGTGAGCTGTGATGCCATAGCACTCTACCCAGGGCAACAGCTTGAGGCTCTGTCTCAAAAAACAAACAAACAAACAAACAAACTAACCCTCTGAAGGAGCTGAGGAAATTTTACTCCAAAATGACTCCTAGGCACTGGGGTGTAGGGCTTTCCCACAATGGACCTCCCTTTTTTCCCTTTCTCTCAACATACTGCAGGGAAGACTATCAAGAATGCAACCAGACCTGGCCCAAATGATTTTAAACGTAATACCTGTCTCTCGGGTTAATTTACAAGTCAATCTGTTTCCCCTTTCCCAATTATTTTCCCAAGGATCTATTCATCCTCCCTACCAACCATTTGTTGCCCCTAAAGAGAATTACCTGTGCTCTTCATCTTTCCCCACAAAGACTTTGTAAAAATATCTGGATCCTATTGAGATATTGGATAATCACACAGTGATTCTCCCCAAATCTTTCTTTTATTAATCTGCCTTAATTGTGAGTTGATCTTTCAGGGAACATTTGGGGGTTGGGAGAAAGGGCAAGTTCCCCCTCATCCCTACACCGCCTAATTACATAATTTTAAAAAATAAGCATGATGACCCTGTTGTGGGAAAATGAGGCCCAATGGAGAGAATCAACACCCAAACACTGTATTTAAGAGGAAGAAGGTTTTAGTCAGCCGGCAGAGCAGACAGCATAGAAGAATGCAAAACGGCCACACTCTGCGGTTGGCTTGGTCTTTCCCTTTTAATCTCCAGTCAAAAATTTCCAGCCCATGAGTACCTTTCTCACTGGTCAGTTTGAATGAAGTGGGAGAAGAGGACTCCAGCTCTTACAGAAGTGGAACCAAGAGTTAGTTTGCAGGTCCCAGAAAGTTAAGTCTACAAATTGCTAAGAGCTGAGTCACCACAGGGAGGACCTGGAAGGTATATCCTTGGGTTCTCCTTGCAAAGCCCCTCTATTCTTTTAGACCTTACTTTTTCCGGGTATCTTCCTCAGCCCAACTCTAATATAAAGGACAAATAAAAGAAATGCAACTTATAATATCATTTGCATAGACATGAATTCTTTAGGAGACAAAATGAAGTACTCAGATGCTTAGAACTTATAGTGGAAAAGTTCGAATATAAGAAATGTAATGTGGGGCGGCTCCTGTGGTTCAGTGAGTAGGGTGCTGGCCCCATATACTGAGGGTGGTGAGTTTGAACCTGGCTCCAGCCAAACTGTAACAACAACAACAAAAAAAAATGGCTGGGTGTTGTGGCGGGCGCGTATAGTCCCAGCTACTTGGGAGGCTGAGGCAAGAGAATCGCCTAAGGAGATGGAGGTTGCTGTGAGCTGTGATGTCACAGCCCTCTACCAAGGGCGACAAAGTGAGACTCAAAGAAAGAAAGAAATGTAATGTGACAGAGGCAAAGGCCTAAAAAAAGAGCAAAGCTGTTTTATGAGCTGTCACCGCCCCCTTACCCTTTTGGGGAATTAAAACCTGCATCACCACCCCAGGCCAGTAGTCAGAGGGATAGGGGAGTGTCCTCTGTTTCTTGTACCATAGAGATGGCTCAGCAGAACTGTGCAGCAGTCACAAGATTGTCTTTGCCGGAGACGTGAGAAGGGATACTGAGAAAGGGGCTTCCTGGAGAGGGAAGCCTCACTTGCAGAATCAGGAAATCTGGAGGGCCCATAAAAATGTGGGCAGAGCCAGATATGGTAGTGCACTCCTATAGTCCCAGCTACCCAGGAGGCTGAGGCAAGGGGATTGTTCAAGATCAAGAGTTTGAGGTCGCCATGAGCTATGACAACAGGGCACTCTACCCAGGGCCAGGGTAAGAGTCTGTCTCAAAAAAAAAAAAAAAAAAGGAATGTTGGTGTAAAGTAACCTATGGTAACCAATGACCAATAGAAAAGCACAATACTGCCTGCAGGCACAGAAAGGCCAATGAAAAACTTGCAGCCAGCTCAGCGTCTATGGCTCAAGTGGCTAAGGCGCCAGTCACATACAACTAAGATGGGGGGTTTGAATCCAGCCCGGGCCTGCCAAACAACAATGATAGCTGCAACCCAAAATTAGCCAGACGTTGTGGCCTGTGCCTGTGGTCCCAGATACTTGGGAGGCTGAGGCAGGAGACTCGCTTGAGCCCAGGAGTTGGAGGTTGCTGTGAGCTGTGATGCCACAGCACTCTACCCAGGGCGATAGCTTGAGGCTCTGTCTCAAAAAAAAAAAGAAGAAAGAAAGAAAAATGGT